>LBNU01022564.1:0-72979 GCA_014162995.1 Artemisia annua
AATATTGTCCATTTCCCTTACATTATATCTACATATTATAAACCGAGAGATGCGAGTATCCAAACACTACATGAGAGGTGCTAGTATATTTTCTCCGTGCTTATTTTGAATACAACCTCTATTATTGGCTCTTTGTAATGCCTAGTATGTTTGACTGATGGTCATGAACTTCTAGTAGCTAATCTATTGATAGAATACAACCTCGTTTACATTTACACTACACATAAAAGTATATTTTAATCAAAATTTGTCAAACTGTTCTAATTTTGTGTTTTTGAACATATCATGCGATATAATGAACATGAAACATTGCTTATTAAATAATTTACTAATACTTGGTTGATTAGGTAAAAGTTCAATAGTTAAGCTAGACTACTTATGCATCATCCCTTAAAATCTTAACAAACAACAGTTAGGTTCGATATTAAAAGGAATTGGAATGTACATACAATTATACAATAGGCTCTAGATATCCAAAACATCACGATCGTCCTTTATAGTTTATACAGTTTAATGGGGTTGGGTTCATTTCACTTGGTCTTAGTTCGATCAGCTTATATTATTTGATGTTATATTTGTAATAATATAGAAAATGTTACTATATATGCCTAATTTGTTAATGAACAAGAAAGTTTTATCCTGCGTCCGTGTTGCTTGAACCACGCCCATTTTTAATGAACAACAACCCTTACGTATATACATGAACATGGTCTATGTTTTATTTTCACGTTGAAACTTCGACGTAAGTCACGTAACATGACCGAAATCATTTGTCTGGGTTCAGTAACTATTTACAGGTAATGATACAATATTTAGCTCTAGCGCATTCCTTAAGTTTATGAAATCAATCTTTAGCACAAATTCGATATGGCGTGAGTTATTATTTTTTTGCCAATCTACATTTTAAATTAAAATCTCATGTTCCTCTTTGCTACCTTATGTAACGTTCTTGGTCTAAGGAAAATCAACATCGATGAAAGTAGTTTCATTACGTAATTATAGATTAGTATGTTTTATTTCTTTTATTAGAGTACATACCGTAAAAATAGAACAATATTGATAGCCGTAAGGTCTTTTAAAAATCATTTCCCCCTCTTTTATATGCAAGTTATGAATCCGATACATGTTACTGAAATAAAATGATTCAACCATATCTATCATGCATAATATATGATGTATCTACCTGCAATCTGCTTGTTATTGGGGTGAAATTTTTGTGACTAGGTAATCAATGGGTTGTTGAACCATGCATTACAACAATCATAATACTATGTAGTAAAGTTCTAGGCACAACTTGTTTTTTGTTTCTCTATAAAACCAAGAGAAAGTGTTCAAAGAGGTCATAATACTCGCTACAAATACACTCCCACCTCTCGGCACGTACTATGGAAATTATTGAAATCAAACAACGTTTACAGGAGTGTCTGTTTTTCACAAATTCGTGGCTAAAGAATGCCATATAAATGGTTCTCTTTGTTCTTGTTGCGTATCAGTTTCTATTCACTACTGCATTCATTGTTCCTCTTGCACTTGCTGTTGAAAGGTTTGGTTTTTTTATTCTAGGTTAGGGAAAATCTGAAAGTGAATGCAAACTAATATCGAACATTTTAATCCCAATTGTCTCGCTTATTTTTCCAATCCTTAAAAGTAACACAAAATCTGTTTAGATTATCTTATAAATGCAGTTCTTTTAATTAATAAAGTTATGGATGTTGGTGTTAAAACGATTTTTAATTGATCATTCATTATTGATATTTGCTAGCAAAAATATTTGAAAAATAGATAGAATCCAAACCCTATTGTAAGATGAATGCAAGGGAACAATTAATTCAGTAGAGAATAGAAACCGATACGTTGCAAGAATAGAAAGAACCATGCCGCCATATTAGCCACGAGCTTGAAAATGACAGATACTCCTACAAACGTTGTTTGAACTGCTACCATCAGCATAACCTCGGGCTCAACCCATTTGTCACGTCACAGATCTTTGCCACATTAAGATTAGAATAAATAAACCAGGTTCGAAAGAAACACTCAAGTGTCCTTCAGTGATATGATTAATTAACCCATACACTTTTGCTTGAATCGCACCCATAGGTGATGCAAGATCGAGTTGTGAGCAAAATAATGGCTAGCTTTACCATATTTTAAACGTGTGTTAATTTATAAGATACTTTGACGTTGCATATATGAACTCTTTTGCTTTTTCTAAATCTCTATGCTTTGTGATAAATTAGTTTGTTACATATAGTAAACTCGATAATGTGTGTGTGGAACGGAATGAAGCTGGTTAGGCATGGTGTTTATAAGGGTTCATGTTCTCCGGAAAACCTGTAATAAATTTTAGATCTTATAAGTTTGAATGTGATCCTCGTGGCTCAAACTATTTACATACGTGTTTTTCTGATTATGTACATAAGTTATTATACCACAGAAATGCTGTTTTGTTACAATCTTATATTCACATCAATCAAATGTTGCTTTGTACAAATCGATAAGTTCTTTTGGTAGCAATGTTTCGGCTACTGACCCATTTTTTTCATTTGATTCGTGAAATAATATATGTTATTGTTGTACTCACTACTAGTTCATTGTGCTAATACATGTTTACAATGATGATTTGTTAATTATATGAAAAGTGAAACGCTTATCAATGATCATTAAAGGTGAGGGACCAAGCACTAGATCACTGAAAACAAAAAGACTTTTAAATAGCAGTTGTTCTTCATCAGCATACGTTTAACATATTTGAAAACAAAGGTCATGGTCATTCAAAACTCAACTTTGTGGTGGGTTTTGATAAAGTAATGTAGATTGAGTGAATGGATCCCGTCTAACCCAAAGTCCGATTCGAAAACATTACTTGTGAATCTAAGTAATTTCTTGAATCATTAACATACATTAATAAAAGCCCTTGTGCACACTGTCCTTCAATGATTTGTAATTCATGGTTGGGTATTATCTTGGCCAACTTCAAAGCATCTTCAACTCTAACAACTTCATCGGCTGATCCATGAACACTCAACACCCTACAATATTCTTTTTCGATTTTAAGACGCGTACGCATGCATACTTCATACATGTTCATGCTCGTCCATTTCAACATACTGGAACGTTTACAACACTTTAAGTCGACACGAAACACATTTTGGTATAAAGGACTCGTATCCATACATAACTTGTATTTTAATTCAAAAATAAGTTTCCGGATTAAAATGATTCAACTATGTATAATGCATGATGTATCTACCTTAGTTGATGTTTCTACACTAAAATTCGGTAGGATTTAGGTGATGCACAGATATGAGATATCGTACATACAAAGGACATTTTAACTTGTGGGAACTATATAAAGGGATTCGCTCCTTTCATGGATTTATGAAACCAAATAGCTAAACAATCTTCAGCCTATTTCAGCTCATCGTCTACTCACATGTTTTGATTAGAGATCATTTACACCAAATACCGAAACCAACTTGTGTACTTTGTTCTGGTGTAATAGATTTGTAAAGATGGTAAATATGGACGCGGTTCAAGCTGCAACGATCACAACATGGTTCTTCCTATATTTGTTTCCTACCGGTTTCTCTTCTCTACTGCCATGATATACAGGCCGTCCCATGCATTTCGGTGGCCTTGTTCCAAACTTGATAAAGTGGCCCCTTAAACACGAATAATTGAGTTTATGAAAGAAGCATTAAAACTATGAACAATCCTATTTAGAGTGTCACCATAAGATCTTATAAGTGCTTCGATTAAATTTTTCTCTTTTAGGCTTATCGTACCCATGTTCATATGTTATCAGTTCCACGAATCTTTCTGAGCACATCTTTTCCTTCTTCTAATTTGGCTCGTTCGATCAAAGTGTTGGGTGTGTCGACCACCAAGAGTGCACCTACCGTTAGAAGCAAGGCCGGGATACCAGCTAATCCTAGAGAGAGTCTCCATCCGCAGCCTCCCTTAATCCTAAAAAATGAATAATTTAAGGAGTAAGTATATGTTTGTGGCAAAATGTTGAAGACTAACGACACTTATTAGAAAATAAGTACTAGTTTATTAGAAAATATGAAATTTAGACTTACTTTGCTGCGCCGTAATTCACAAGGTTGGCAAAAAGAATCCCGATTGTGACATTAAGTTGAACAAATATGTTGAGACCCCGACGTATCCTTGTTGGAGCAACTTCTGAAAGAAACAATGGAACAACCTGCCAATCATTTATGATTTTAGTTACTAATTCCATAAGAGTTAGTTAATATGGGGTATCGAAGTGATTGTAATGTTGGTTTGCCCAAACTCACATTTTTAGGAAAAAATGGCTGGAGGTGGTGGGGGTTTTGGTGGCCGGAGGTGGTGGTGATGGTTGGGAAAGAAGACAAGGGGCATTAATGTCATTTAATGTGAAAATGAGGAATTAAATAAGCATAATGAGTCGTAACGGTGATGTATAATAAGTAGTTTAAGAATTCACAAAAGCATAATGAGTTTTTGTGGAGAGTACATAGAGTATGTTTAGGTTTTACTTTTGATTTTAAAACCTGTTTCAAAATAAGCCGTTACCAACCAGATTATGTAAAATGTTTATTTACATTAAAGTAAACACATAAGCAATGTATCAATGTATCATGCAAACAGTCAAACTGTTAGGGTTCGTTTGGTATGACGGAATGAAATGTCGAATGAATGGAATAAACAATTTAATGGAATAAATAGTGTAATGTAATGATTCATTATCGTTATAAATCATGTTTGGTTTGTATGATAAGACGTAATGGAATCGATAAAAAAAAGGACTAAAATACCCATTGATGATAGGAAGTTTATTTAATGTGGTTACTTAATAATCGAGTTTTATGTAATTTTGATTCCATTACAAGATGTAATGAAAAAAAAAGTAGGGGACCCTTAAAGAATGGTTTTGGTGTAATGGGTTATTACTTGTAAATGATTACATTCTACAAATGTAAACAAACAACATTTTTTCTTTACATTGCAATAATCTTTTCAATTCCGGCTTTGATTACAATATACGAAACACTACGTTAAGGTATCAAATCAAGAGATACGACTTTGGTTTTCTAGTTTGATCAAATATTTAAGATACAAAATATTTCATATTATTGTTGAGTTTGACTAAAGTAGCAGACATCAGTAGTCGTAAGCGGTGGTTGGATTTTCCTAAACGTTGGGTAACGTAGCTCTAATCATAATGCGTAATATGACGTAACTTTGTTTAATGCTCAACGCTTCTAAATGTTAATTCATACGCTGCTGGAAAATGAGCATTACAAGAAAAAAGATAAATCTATTTATTGTTTGCCAAACGTGCATTAAAATCATACGAAAAATGCTCACGGCTCTTAAACATTCTTAAACGCTCACGCCAAACACACTGACCCGCATAGGAAAATGGGCCTACATGGGCTTCTTCATGCCTCGTACACATATCTTTTCAACCAAACAAAATTACAAAACAAAAACCCTACATATATACAAACAAACGAACAATCGCATAATATTTGGTAGCTAAACCAGATGAAAAATTAGCAATGGCGATTATCTTACCACATGACGTATTATTCCACCGCATTCTACCAAGGCTTCCAATCAAATCTGTATTATGTTTCAAGTGTGTTTCCAAGGAATTCAACTCGTTCCTATCGTCGAATGTGTTCAAAAAGATGCACATCCGCCATATAGATTACCATCAAAAGCAAGACAAATTTATCGCCTTACCCCATGATCTTAGAGAACCACGCGTGTTGAGCACCATCGATTGTGAAGCACCTGCGGATAAGGTTTTAACACCTACCTCCTTTAAACTACCTGACGTGGCATCGTCTAAAGGAACAATCAAGTTTCTAACATCTTTTCATGGACTGGTATGTTTATGCAATACCATAATGAATAAGTATGTAGTAATATGCTATGATCTAATTTTATGGAATCCTGTGACGAGTGAGTATAAGAGATTGTCTAAACCCAACTCTCGTGAGGAACGCAACGCCATACATTGTGGATCAACATTAGGATTGTATTATAGCTCTTGCGAAGACGACTACAAACTTGCAATTTTAAGCCTGATGTGTAATGTTGTTTACATATACTCATTGAAAGTAAACTCATGGAGAAGGGTCGCCGTTCAAGGTACAGACGGCTTGAAAGTATATAAAGCGTTGCACAGTACTTGTTTAAATGAAAATCTCTATTTTTTAAATAGTGATAAGAAATATTCCGTTATTAAGTTTAATACAAAGACTGAAAGGTTCACAGAGCTGAAAACTACTTCAGGTTTTAATAATGTTCAAAACAAATTTCGTGCGACTCTCATGGTTAAAAAAGGTTGCATTCATGTTTGTATTGTGTATGACGTTGGGAAGACTGGTTTTGAAACCGAATTATGGAAGATTACTGAAGAAGGCGATTGGAAGAAGATGGAAAGTTATAGCGTAGATCCAGGTAATATGTACAATATGAAGCCATTGCATATGAGGAGGAATGGAAATTTGTTGATGCTCGGCTACAAATATCATGGAGGTACTTATAATTGCGAAGGTTTTCTTTATAATGTAGATATGAAAAAGAAGCATAGCAAGGGTAAAGGAAAAGACAATGAGACGCAGTGTGGCAACATGGACACGGAAATATCTCAGATAGTGAGATACACTGAGACGTTAGTGTCTCCTAATCAATATATCGAGTAGCCTGCGGTCCTATTTTTCTTTAATTCAATGGGTAATGATACTATCATTAAGTAATCTTATTTAGACTACACAAACAATCAACATATGAGTTAGCATTCGGTTAAGAAATTCGGGTTATTATTAATTTTATAAGCTCTTGACTTGCTTTGTGCAGGTACAAATACTATCATACATTTGCAATAAAATCACTATCATCTTTAAAGGAGTACGCCTTATGGTCTATGCAGAATGTCATTTATGAAAGCCAAAATATTTGTAATCATACATTAGTACAGATAGTTTGCTTCATAATTTATTTGGTTACGAGAATACAAGATGGTTTTCAAAGGATCATACCCTATGTAGATTCTCCTTTATGAAAGCCAAAACAGTAGATACTAATTCCTCTCGGTGTTTGTTGTAGCAATGGTCAGCACCTTCAACGATGTGTAATTTATGGTTGGGTATGATCTTGGCAAACTCCAGACCATCTTCAACTGGAATGATTTCATCTTCTGATCCATGAATTGTTAACACCTTGCAATCTTGGTCGATGTTGAGTCCCGCTTCGTGCATGTCTGTGTTCAAGCGTTCCAATAAACTTTCTTCCGTCACACGAAACGACAATTCTCCTATATAAGCAGAATAATAGTTTTAAGTCAAGATAAACTGACTTGTGGTGCATCATACGTTAGAGGTGGCATGATAGGCAAGTCGGGCAGGTTGGCTAACCAGTTGAAACATGTTTTGTTTTTGAGTGCAGGTCGACATACAAACACTTTTTTGCGCATACATAAGTTTACAAGGTTCTAAGCATTGAGGATATATTGTATGACTTTCAACCTGTTTAACCCGTCTGACCCATTTGACCCGATTCATTTTTTGCTAAGCTTCTTAATTTGACCCATTGATACGCTTGGGATATATAATAACCCACAGACTCATTCATAAATAAATAGTTAATTGCCAACTCTATTAATGAATGAAGGTTAACCTGTTTTCGATTTGATGTCAATAAAGCCGTCTTTTTTCGCTCTTTCCAGATAGTCTTTTCCCAAACGCTCCTCAATGCCCCTATCCATCTTATACCGACCAGAAACGTTGAAAACAATTGGGATATCATGATGTAATGATGCGTATAAGACCACCACATTACCACCTGGAAAAAGATAATATGGTTTAAGATGCACACAAAATTCAAAGCTTGTTTGACCTCAAGAAGTCAAACCATCCATATTAGACTTCAAACGGGTGAAACAGTTGCAAAATGAAATACCTTTACTGTGTCCAAGAATTGCACTTATAACACGATTTGCGGTAGTGAAGTGTTGGACAACTGCATGCAAATCACTGACCTCCTTACGATAGTTACCAAACTCAAATGTGCCTTCACTTTCCCTGGAAAATCAGCAGTTGCTTAGTATACAAACTAGAAAGAAGATAACGATTAACTCTTTTTTTCATAGATGACACAAAACAACCCGCATCGTAATACCGGAATTTTTTGTTGTGCAGATGTAAAAATAGAAACTTGTTATTATGCTGCATGCCCATACTAAATCGGAATGGTATGGACTTACCCATTCCCTGAAAAGTCAAAGCGAAAGGCACTGATTCCCTGATTTTCCAAAGCAACCGCAAGTTCCACCATCATACTATATTCCTGGAGACAATAATGCATTCACTATGAACCATCACAAGAATCAAAGCAAAATTATCTGTTTTAGACCCAAATTTCAACTTTGAGCAGTAAGTTTGTTGTCTTCTTGTTATTGCGATGTTTGTGTCATGAAACAATACTTTGTGAAAAACGAATTATATACCTTTGTACCTTGGAAGCCATGGCACAAGATTACAATCTCTTTGGAGCCTGTTTCATGTAATAAACCCACTAGTTTCTCACCGCTTTTGTTTTGTATGATGATTTTCTGTTGTTCAGTCCCTGAAACAATGCAAGATACACAATTTCAATTTCAATTATCTTAGATGAAAATACACAAATGTTATAGTATAAAAATGAAGTCAATGAACTTTCACTTTGGAAATAAATAATACGAATAAGGTGTTTGTCATTGCTTTGTGAGAGTCATTGTGTAATATAGAATAATCACTTGTAACAGGCAGCTGGATATAGTGTTTGGATGTGCTTTTAATGCTTAAAGTTCTGAAAACCAGATACTCGGTAGTTGAGTGTTTACAAAATCCCGATAATTTAAGGACTAATATGTCAATGGCCCTTAAGTAGCCAGAGAATCAGAGCACATTTGGTCAGAACAATGGTCCAACTGATATCTCGAGTCAATTCCATTACACCCTTACACTAGAAGCTGATTATATGAAAAAAGCAATAACCATTTAATCACTTAGCGCAATGGTAAACAACCGCTAAATCCCTCACCCTATAAATTTCCAGAAGCAAGTTGGTTTTTATCCTTATTTCCTAGCGCAATGGTTTGACTTCTAATGTCAAATGGGCTCATAGGGAGTGTTTGGGATTCCTTATTATAATCTGCTTATTCCTTCTAATATAAGCAGATATACAGTTTTCAATATCACTATTGCTTATCTACCTTTTAAACCAATGATTAAGCAGATATTTAAGTAGATAAGCAATCTCAAACACCACAATAAGCATTACAATAAGCACTAGACACAAAACAATTAGCTTTTAAGTTAGTTACCATAATCCATATCAAAATTTGCAAAAGAGCAAGTTGGTTATTAACTTTCTATCCTTCTATTCTAGCACATCCCATTTTCACTACTCATCAATGGTTTATAACTTCTAATGTAGCTAATAGGGAGTGTTTGGGATTCCTTATTATAAATTGCTTATTCTTTTAATATAAGCAGATAAGCAGTTTTCAATACAGTTTTCGCCATTGCTTATCTACTTTTAAACTAATCAATAAGCAGATATACACAAAGAAATAAGCATTCCTATTTTTTCACTACTCATCTATGGTTCATCAAGACTTCTAATGAGAAAGGGGTTAACCGGCTAACAAGAAGTGTTCGGTATTGCTTATTTTAAGGGGGTGTTTGTTTAAGCTTATATGTGGCTTATGAGCTTATTTATGTTTCGGCTTATGCTTCATAAGCCTCAATTTTCCGGCTTATTGTGAGACTTATGGGCTTATCCGCTTATATAAGTTTATTATATCATAATAAACTTACATAAGCCCACAAGTCTCAAAATAAGCCGGAAAATTATGAAATATAAGCCGAAATCAAATAAGCTCATAAACTCACATATAAGCTTAAACAAACACCCCCTAAAGTGCTCGCCTGGTTCGAAAACAGGAAGATACCAACTAAAGCCTAAGTTGAAGTGCTTAAGTTAACAACAACAAAAATATCTTATTAAAAAAAGCATAAAATTACAAAAACATAAATTCAATCCAAGAAATCAAAAGGGTCAGTACATATTATCAAATCTTATAATGGGTCAATCTTCAAATCACAAAATAATCCAAAAAGCATCAAACTTTATTAAAAAAGCTGAAATGGGTATATAAATAAAGATCGCCGGAAAATTGACCTGGGTTTTGCTGGTGGTTTCCGGCAGCGGCGGCGGCGGCGGCGGTGGTGGTGGTGGAGTCTCCGGTGGCCATTTTCAGATGAAAGTGTGTTGTGCTGCTGAGAGTGTGTAGTGATGATGGTTTAAGTGATGAGTTTGATAAAGTAGGGGGTTTTGTGATATTAATGGAAGTGGAGGGTAGAAAATGAAACTTATGAATCAATGTCAACATTTTTTTGTAAAATGTCACTAGAAGATGAATGTAGTTTATCTCGAGCTTACAAAAGCTAGAATAGAAGCTATTCCCTCCGTCTCTAAATAAGTTAAGTTTTTCCTTTTTTAACTTTGACCTTAAATTATTTTATTTGTGTTATGTACTATAATATTTGATGAAAAATATATGAATGGATTAGATTTTAAATGTATTTTCAATGATATGATTTTTATTAAATATTACATAACATAAATGAAATAATTTAAGGTCAAAATTGAAAAGAAAATACTTTAAAGTCAACACTGGACATTTATTTAGGGACAGAGTACTATTATAGTCTTTAACTTTTTATTTTCAAATATGTTTGACAAAATAAATAGAGTTGCACACTTGCAGCATATAATTATAAAATCTCAAAAAGTGACACATAATTTAATTGCCAATATAAATGCGTATAAGTTGGTGTATTTTAAAAGTTTATGTGACAAATAAATGCATATAAGTTGGGGTTTTAGCCTTTTAGGGACTTATCGGGGTTTGAGTTTTTAAAATAAGTCGGCTTATAAAATAAGTCTTATTTGTCATACAGGTTTATGGAGGCATATGGCTTATAAAATAAGTCATAAGCCTCTATAAACTCAAGGCCATAGAAAGGGGCTTATAAAGGATTATGACTAGTTAAATTACTTAAATACCCTTCAAAATATAATGCATTATCACGTAAAAGTTAAAAATATATGTGAATTTAATTTGATGTATTTTTATGCGATTTTACATTAATAAGCTTTAGCTTAAAATAATTCGCTAAACAGTTTCATAAAAATATAATATTTAGTAAGCCCTAGCGCGGCTTATAGGGGCTTATAGAGGATTATGTATTTTTATGCGATTTTACATTAATAAGCCCTAGCGCGGCTCCAACCCATTGCGCCAAACATACTTATATTTTAAAAGATCAAGTTCATATAAGCTCTCATAAAGGTTGCGCCAATCACACGGATCATAATGATTCACTATGTGGTGTTTTTATCTGGATAAATTATGACAATGTGATGCATGACCATAAGAACATCATCAATAACTCAGTACATTTGTTCACAAAATGATGTAATAGTAGTGGTTTATGTGGCACAAGTTCATGAGATTAATAGATTATACTCCATCAAACATATATAATTTATCCATGGATTCATTAATTCATCCATCAATGTAAATATTTTGCTTTATTATTTATTTAGTTGATTCAAAGAGCACAACATGGTTCTTCAAAGAATCACACCCTATGCACAACATGGTTCTTCAAAGAATCACACCCTATCCACCATCATACTGTATTCCTGGAGACATGAACACGTTCACATTATAATCATTTCAGCTTAAAAGTTATACTTTGATGCAATATATTTGTTGCTTATCTAAAACAACGACACGGAAAGTGATTAAAAGTTCCCTGAAACACATACAGTAGTTCAAAGATCCAATAACTGGAAAAACAATCTTATAGAAACTCTTCATGCTCTTGGAAATGTGGAATAAGTAACTCACGACTGGTCATCAAAACTGCTTTTGAATAAACAATCGCTATTTCCAAACACCCTCAAAAAGCATATTAGCAGTTCTAATAAGCTATCCCAAACACCCCAAATTATGATCCCATTACTTCATGGATTATGAATTATTGGGTTGGCATATGTAATCTCAGTAACAATATATTTCTTCTATGTAAACTTTCATACATTGCGATAGTACAAATATTGGGTTCGAACCATAACCATAGTCTTTAAACTAACAATTAACACCTTAAAAGGGTTGTATATTGACTTGATTCAAGAAAACAAAGCTACAAATATTGGGATCGAACCTTAACCATAATCAATAAACTAATAAATTATACCTTAAAAAAGCTGGATATTGACTTGATCAAGAAAATGTATTTGTTAACCATCATGCCACCATCAAAGAATTCATCAGGGTAGTTTCTTATTAAGCAGTATGAAAGCATATCATCATTATATGCAACACTGTATTACCAAAATCGGTCAGCCAATATCAGAATGTTTTAGCTTTGACAAATTTACTTATAAATATTGAACTTATGTTCAAATAATAGCCGATCTATATCGAGAAGCCAAGTAGAGGTATTCAAATATGATTGGAATTCATATCAGCCGAAGATTAGTTCCTTTTTCATAAAATGTGTCATTGTTATACATTAATGATAATGCCCAAACACAAGAATATTAAGCTAACAAAGGCCTAATACATAGTGAATGACATACAGCGCTAAACGGTTCAAAGTTTTAAAAGTCACAACCTCAATGACTACAACATACAGCAAAACAAGCTAATATCAGTCTTGACAAACAAGTCATTCCATATGCGGATTTTACATTTAAACATTTATATCGTCTCAATCTCTTCATTCTTGTGCTTATTCTTCATTTTAGTCGTTTCCTCTTCATGCAATTACATCAACTTCTACCTTTCTTCCTATATTTAGTCACTTGTTGGAGACTTCCTTTCTGACTTGCTCCTTCCTATACGAGTCAATCAAGATTAACATATTCAGAGGGTGATAGTAAGAAAGGTGAAAACATATATTTGACATTTAAAAACTGACAAACTAAATGCATGTCTCAATTATAAAGATTAACAAATTCACGAAGTGCCATGCTTATATATGAGATCTACATTTACTAGTAATTTCAGACTATATTTTCCCGTGTCAACAAACTAATTCATTAGCTTTCGGTTTATATCATAAGTGGCAAAATGGGTCGGGTTGGATGTAAACGGGTCATTTGGGAGCATGGGTCTAAACAAGTCCGATTACATAACTGGTATGTTACTACATTCCTCTTCCTGCTAGTGGTTTTTCTGTGCATTACATTATCAAGATACTTGCTGTTGGTATACATGGCTATAGCCCACAATCACGACTCGTGAACCAAACAAATCTGAATACACCCTAATGTTATTATTAGATCGTACATTTTTCAAAATACCACACTTACAAAATAGATTATAAATCAACTATGGTCTACTGGAAAACTCATAAACAACATAACTGTAAGTTTTAAACCGGGTTCAGTAACTATTTACAGGTAATGATACAATATTTAGCTCTAGCGCATTCCTTAAGTTTATGAACTCAATCTTTAGCACAAATTCGATATGGCGTGAGTTATTATTTTTTTGCCAATCTACATTTTAAATTAAAATCTCATGTTCCTCTTTGCTACCTTATGTAACGTTCTTGGTCTAAGGAAAATCAACATCGATGAAAGTATAGTAGTTTCATTACATAATTATAGATTAGTATGTTTTATTTCTTTTATTAAAGTACATACCGTAAAAATAGAACAATATTGATAGCCATAAGGTCTTTTAAAAATCATTTCCCTCCACTTTTATATGCAAGTTATGAATTCGATACATGTTACTGAAATAAAATGATTCAACCATATCTATCATGCATAATATATGATGTATCTACCTGCAATCTGCTTGTTATTGGGGTGAAATTTTTGTGACTAGGTAATCAATGGGTTGTTGAACCATGCATTACAACAATCATAATACTATGCAGTAAAGTTCTAGGCACAACTTGTTTTTTTGTTTCTCTATAAAACAAAGAGAAAGTGTTCTAAGAGGTCATAATACTCGCTACAAATACACTCCCACCTCTTGACACGTACTATGGAAAATATTGAAATCAAAAAACGTTTACAGGAGTGTCTGTTTTTCACAAATTCGTGGCTAAAAAATGACATACATTGGTTCTCTATGTTCTTGTTGCCTATCAGTTTCTATTCGCTACTGCATTCATTGTTCCTCTTGCACTTCCTGTTCAAAGGTTTGGTTTTGTTATACTAGGTTAGGGAAAATCTGTAAGTGTGTGCAAACTAATATCGAACATTTTAATCCCAAGTGTCTCACTTATTTTTCCAAAACTTAAAAGTAACACAAAATCTGTTTAGATTATCTTATAAATGCAGTTCTTTTAATTAATAAAGTTATTGTAACATCCCGCCTATTGATACACAATATTGTCCGCTTTGCCCTGACGGCTCATCGACCCGATGGCTCACGGCTTTGCTTTTGTGGCCCTCGTGTGAGACTTCCCGGCAGGTCACCCAGGCCAGTGCTACTGTCACACGAGCACGCTTAACTGCATAGTTCCTGAGAACCCTACTCGTAGTAGATTACAAAACGCGTTGTGTCTGATAAGGCGGATGTTATTCTTATATACCCAGCATCTCTCCAGACCTCTGTCGATGTGGGATTTGCCTAGGGTGTTACAATCACCCCCCTTAGGGACTCATCGTCCTCGATGAGGTTTGCCCCACCATCCTGAACGGCCCTGGAGTGGCTCTGATACCATTTGTAACATCTCGCCTACTGATACACAATATTGTCCGCTTTGCCCTGACGGCTCATGGCCCCGATGGCTCACGGCTTTGCTTTTGTGGCCCTCGTGTGAGACTTCCCGGCAGGTCACCCACGCCAGTGTTACTCTCACACGAGCATGCTTAACTGCATAGTTCCTGAGAACCCTACTCGCAGTAGACCACAAAACGCGTTGTGTCTGATAAGGCGGATGTTATTCTTATATACCCAGCATCTCTCCAGACCTCTGTCGATGTGGGATTTGCCTAGGGTGTTACAGTTATGGATGTTGGTGTTAAAACGATTTTTAATTGATCATTCATTATTGATATTTGCTAGCAAAAATATTTGAAAAGTAGATAGAATCCAAACCCTATTGTAAGATGAATGCAAGGGAACAATTAATTCAGTAGAGAATAGAAACCGATACGTTGCAAGAATAGAAAGAACCAAGCCGCCATATTAGCCACGAGCTTGAAAATGACAGATACTCCTACAAACGTTGTTTGAACTGCTACCATCAGCATAACCTCGGGCTCAACCCATTTGTCACGTCACAGATCTTTGCCACATTCAGATTCTAGAATAAATAAACCAGGTTCGAAAGAAACACTCAAGTGTCCTTCAGTGATATGATTAATTAACCCATACACTTTTGCTTGAATCGCACCCATAGGTGATGCAAGATCGAGTTGTGAGCAAAATAATGGCTAGCTTTACCATATTTTAAACGTGTGTTAATTTATAAGATACTTTGATGTTGCATATATATGAACTCTTTTGCTTTTTCTAAATCTCTATGCTTTGTGATAAATTAGTTTGTTACATATAGTAAACTCGATAATGTGTGTGTGGAACGGAATGAAGCTGGTTAGGCATGGTGTTTATAAGGGTTCATGTTCTCCGGAAAACCTGTAATAAATTTTAGATCTTATAAGTTTGAATGTGATCCTCGTGGCTCAAACTATTTACATACGTGTTTTTCTGATTATGTACATAAGTTATTATACCACAGAAATGCTGTTTTGTTACAATCTTATATTCACATCAATCAAATGTTGCTTTGTACAAATCGATAAGTTCTTTTTGTAGCAATGTTTCGGCTACTGACCCATTTTTTTCATTTGATTCGTGAAATAATATATGTTATTGTTGTACTCACTACTAGTTCATTGTGCTAATACATGTTTACAATGATGATTTGTTAATTATATGAAAAGTGAAACGCTTATCAATGATCATTAAAGGTGAGGGACCAAGCAGTACTAGAACATTGAAAACAAAAAGAATTTTAAATCGTAGTTGTTCGTCATCAGCATACGTTTAACATATATTTGAAAACAAAGGTCATGGTCATTCAAAACTCAACTTTGTGGTGGGTTTTGATAAAGTAATGTAGATTGAGTGAATGGATCCCGTCTAACCCAAAGTCCGATTCCAAAACATTACTTGTGAATCTAAGTAATTTCTTGAATCATTAACATACATTAATAAAAGCCCTATGTGCACACTGTCCTTCAATAATTTGTAATTCATGGTTGGGTATTATCTTGGCCAACTTCAAAGCATCTTCAACTCTAACAACTTCATCGGCTGATCCATGAACACTCAACACCCTACAATATTCTTTTTCGATTTTAAGACGCGTACGCATGCATACTTCATACATGTTCATGCTCGTCCATTCCAACATACTGGAACGTTTACAACACTTTAAGTCGACACGAAACACATTTTGGTATAAAGGACTCGTATCCATACATAACTTGTATTTTAATTCAAAAATAAGTTTCCGGATTAAAATGATTCAACTATGTATAATGCATGATGTATCTACCTTAGTTGGTGTTTCTACACTAAAATTCGGTAGGATATGATTTAGGTGATACACTGATATCGTACATACAAAGGACACTTTAACTTGTGGGAACTATATATAAAGGGATTTGCTCCTTACATGGATTTATGAAACCAAATAGCTAAACAATCTTCAGCCTATTTCAGCTCATCGTCTACTCACATGTTTTGATTAGAGATCATTTACACCAAATACCGAAACCAACTTGTGTACTTTGTTCTGGTGTAATAGATTTGTAAAGATTATATCAAACTAACATTTATCAGGACTTATGAATAGTAACTTTCGGGCCATTTCTTTTTTTTAAGCCCGCTCGGGTTGGGCCCATTGAGGCTTCTTTTGCATCCTACCCGACCCGCACTATTCATCACCACTCACAAAGTCAGCGTATCTCCTGGATCCGACCGGGTTAACCTCCGACTGTTGCACCGGCGATCTAAGGGTATCCCCCGATCCGAACAAACGGGTTACCAGATAAGATAATTTTAAAAGGGGTGGGGGGGGGCAGTTTATTTGTGAGAGGGTTTGTGTTTCTTGAAGCTTCTTCCACACACACACATGGCAGCTAACCACATCCACAAAGAACAATCATGATCATAAAAAAAAAGAGCAGATCCACAAGCTTAACGAAGATGGTGGCGTCTGATTGCGCATAACAGGATCCGTCCCAGAAGCTTTCGTAAGTGTTTATTTTTTTATTTTATTTTATTTTTTCTTTTTTCTTTATATAATTTTTAGGGATTAGTTTGTGTTTAAGATTTACCTATGTGTTAATGAAGTTACAGAAAATGAAAGCCTGTGTTTATTTATAATTGGTCATTTTGTACAATTAGGAGTTAATGACATGTTTAAATGGTTTATTCATTTTTGATATTTATGAAGCTAGGAGAGTCAGAATTAATAGAGTGCTATTAAGTTTATAGTATTATGTGTTTATTTATGTGTGTCTAGGATTGTTACATTTATTGATTAGATAGCTAGATTTGCAATCTATTTTGTTGTTTAGTTACTTTATCAGTATGTATAAAGCTGAGGAAATGCAATATGGTTTTTGTTAAAACAATTTATTGGACAAAATTGGATCGACAGAAAACACCGAGTGTATACTAATCATGCACATATAAGTTAGCAGGTAACAAATTCTTTTTATAAACTTATGCCCATGAAACTCGATTCACCAATATTGAAGCGAACAAAGTCCGAAGGAAGTTTGTTATCAAAGGCCTGTTATTTTATGTGGTTTGAGTGTTTGACACATGTTTGGGTGGATACGGGCAAAGGAACTGGCCAAGCCTGCAAGTTTTCTTTTGGGGTGAATTCAATTTTTGTGTTTGATGGAGAAACTCTCCATTTACAGCATCTCTTAGTTTCTTTAATTCTTTTGAACAGATCGGATAAAGAACCTTTCAACCTTGGATGGACAATTTCAGTTGTATCGTGAAATAAATGGATGGTTTTGGCCTCCAAACTCAACCGTTTCAACTTCATTTTAATTATTTGACCTTCAATGAAGGTATGTGTCACTGATCCTCACTTGGGTTTTTCTTAAATGCCCGCTAAATGCTTAATGAAATGTGCATACATATAATTTGTGAGCGGAGTATGTATGCATATAATTTGAACTATCTGTGTTTCGAAGAATCATGGTCTAATATTGTTTGTTAATGTTTTGTATCTTGATTATGGGTCTCAATAGTTGCAAGATTTTGGTTGGTTCATATTGTATCATCATCGGGTGTTGCACTTTTGTTGTAGGTGACTGTTTGCCCATTAGTTCAGTCAACTATTTGTGGAAGAAAACAATTCATGTAAATTAGAGTGAATAAAGGCGCAGCTCGGCAGTCAAAAAAACGGTGTACAATAGTAATAGTGCAAGTGAAACAACATGATCTTTTTGCTGAAGGTGAGCTGATTTTTTTGTGTGATTTGTTGCTGGATTTTTTTATCATTAATAATGTAAAGCTTTAGACTATTTACATATAATGAGCTCTATTTAATTTGTTGCTAAATATTGAATTACAGATGTGTCGCGATTGTGCATTGATGTGTGTGAGCTTATTCGACTGTGGCGATTGTGCATTGATGTGTGTGAGCTTATTTGGCTGTGGTTTACAAGGGTGGGCTAGAATATGGTCAACTGCAGTGCTTGATTTGTTCCCCTTAAATGTACTTTGGTTATTTTTTTGTATGTTTATATACTGTGAACATACTCTTTTTACAGAAATGACGATGGATTGTTCTGATGACTTAACAGCGTACCCTTCTTATGCTTCTGACACAACAGAGGCTGCTGAAATTGGAGAAGTAGAGTTAATTGATGTTCACATTCAAGGTGAGTTGGAATCATGTTTTATGTTATAATGTTGTCTTGAAAAGACGAGCTGCTTGCATATTGGATTTTGAATTATTATGGGCCATTTTTTTTTTCTAAATTGTATATTTTATGCTTATTATTTTGGCTAATCGTGTTTTGTCGTCCTCAAGGTAATGCTGTGGAATGTCAGCCTAACGAATTGGTCGATGTTTATGCCCGCAGGTGGTTAACGGCTTTTTGTTTATGGTTTTTGCAGCAGCATTTGTTGGAATAAACCATCATGGATCACGAACCAAATGAAAACCAAATGAAATGATCTGAGGGCTTGCTACGTGGGTAAAAACTGACGACGTACATAAATTTCCACTAGGATAGGGGTCTGAAGTGCGGCTGCTTAACATAGTAGTTGAAGATGTTGCTGACATTTCGCTTCTGGCAATAGTCTATTCCATGCTATCCCGGTACTATTGTGTTACCTGTATGTTTGTTAAACTTACAGATGTACATGGAAATTAATAAGTGCAATTGGTTTGTTGGTGATAATGCAGGTTAAATAAGAGAACAGCATAAGAAATTGCATAAACTAGAAATGGGAATGTTGTGAACGATTAAATGAAGTTGTAGATGAAAGCGATTATGATTCGGATGAACTTCAAGTCGACCATTTGTTGCAAACAACTTAAACCATTAACAAGACTATTCAAATAAAGATTCACCGAGGCTTTACTGCCCTTATTGATGGTATAATATATACATACTAACCTCATATACTCCACTATTTATTCTTTGTTTCATTGTTATCCTTACAAACATGGAATATATCTTGATACTTCTTTTTGGTTCTTAGGATTCTCTCTGCCATAGAGGGTCGCACTATTTATATAAATGGTGTTGTGCAGACAGGAGAGTTTTTGATGCGACCATCAGCACTTGACACTTGACCTTCTGTTGAATGACTTTCCCTCCGTCTGCAGCTTGAGTTAAGGTAAACTTATTAGGAACGCTCTTAAACGTTTAAATCGCAAAATTCATATTTTTACACAATTTATGTTGTAGATTACAGTTTGAGCTTCTGAGACATTCATTTGTAGTCATTTAGGTCCCGATCTCTGAAAAATAAAAGAAAGTAATTGTCATCTTGATTATGTGGAGAGATTGAGAGGCTGCTTAAACCAGGTGGCCTTTACATTTTTGTGAAACATGTAAATCCGTTAAACCCACCCCCTTTTTTTTCACTCTTTATAAATTTTTTTTACTGTTCATGTAATGTTAAATTTCATGCTTTCCGTCTATGCAGCCATCAGAGGCCCAGTTGAAGTGCACAACTAACTGTGGTGCCCGCCTCCATCCTTTCCCGATCACCAAGTACGTCGTTTTGTTATCTTTTTTTATGTTTATATTATTATCCATACATGCTTGCTATGAGTTATTGCTAAAAATAATTTCTGAAAGTTAAACTACTAAAAATATGAAAGCCCATATGGTGGTAAAATGAAGAAGAGCGTATGTCGAATGGCGGTTCTAAAAGTACATAGTTTTGAAACAGACCATTTTGTGGTTTTAATGGTTTATGAACTTATACTCTTTTGCGATAATGTTACATGAGCAATAATTTTTCTGTGTCCCTATGATTGTGGTGAGGTGAAATGATCTTAAAAAGGGATTAACCACTTGGTTTATGGCCATATGTATTTATCGTTCCATTGCAAGTTTTTGCAAAAAATCACTGATAAGTCTTAACTGTTAAACATCAATAAGAAAAGTGGATTATATAATAAAGTTAACAATCATGAGCATTATCATATGTGGCTGTAAAAACAGCCCCTTAATCTCATTTATCAATATAAGACCTAAATTAAGTTAATTTTTTCCCCATTTTGTCTTGCATTAACAGTGGCCTCTGTGATTGCATTTTTAATAAGCTGATGTTGTTTTTTGTTTTTGCACCAGGTTGGCGGGTACTTTCCGAAACTGGGAATGAAGGCTTACTTCTGGAACACACATCGTAAGCAACTTAAGGTAATGATCTTCTATAAATGCCATAATTGTATAAAAATTGGTTCATTTAATAACAACAGTTACTTACACCTTTTTTCCACAATGGTAAACCTTCATTTTTTCGCTTTTCCTTATTGCTTATTGACTTTATTTAGAATTACTTTGGTCTCTTATTTTGGTTACGTTTGCGCTTTTAGCTGAACGTGGTAACAGCCGTGTACATAATTTTTCATTCTAAAGAAACACAATATGCAAAATTATATGGCTTGGAACAAACTACAGCTATAAACTCCAACAATATATTAGGCAAAAGTAATGACACATACATCGAACTTCAACGTTAGCTTTTAACCTGATTTTATTTTGTTGCAAGGACATTACATCTATTTGTACCAACTCCGGTGATAGAATATTAGTCCGAAAGTTGAATCTGTTCCGGTCATGGAACCTGCTGCAAATATCAAAACTATTGTTAAGAGGGGACATTCGGCCTGCCATATAGCAAGCCTAGCGAGGTGGGTCAAATCTGCACGCCATGAGTATTACTGCCACGTGATGATGGATGCTGAAGGAATCAACAGTTTCTTATACTCTTTGGTTGGTATGTTTAAAACTTTATATATTAGCAAACACTCTTCAGAACCCTTTATCTCCAACGGCTCAAATTAGTAACAATGAAAAAATAGTTAGCAAATAAACGGGTCAACGTGCAAAAAGTTGCGAAAGTTGGGGCCAACTCACAAAATCACCTATTTTGACGCATTCAGTTAATAAGCCAATACATCTCCACTTGCAGGCGAAAGTCCGTAGGCTACGCAGGCTGGATTAATAAACTTACTGGTGTTGTCAAAGAAAGGCTCTCTCTAAGACGAAGGTGAGTGTGTGTAAATGATTTGGATTCTTTCTAATAAGTTCGAACGTTTAGTAATATTTATTCCCCCATTTTTGTGATCTATAGTTATGCGGAAATGTGTAAAGGAATGTGAAGAATTGTACCGTGCGACGGGTAGTAAGTAATCCTAATTGATCATTTTGGGTGATTTAGAAGGTGTAGCAGGAAAGTGGCGGACAAGAACTTATGAAAACAATATTAGTTTTTTCTCCATTTACTGATAGTAATATTGTTATAGCAAGAAGAAGTTGTTCAAGAATTTCTTGCAGCAGAAACCTTGAAAATTCAACTGCAAGTAATGCTTCAAGGAATTAACTATTTGAAGATGTTGGATTGGGGAATTCTGATAAAATCAACTCATTTCTTAACCATGATGATATGTACTTTGTATTTTCCTATCAGTTACGGAGTACTTCCTCCCATGAAATGGGCAATGTTTATTTTATTTTATTTTTTATTTTTTAATTTTGCAAAGAAAGATTTGAGGCGTGCTTTGGGTCATCATTGTTTGGTTGAGACATAAAACTAGCTTTTATTTTGCATTATCTTTTTTGGTTTGACAACATCAGATGTGCACATACGTTGGCTAGGCAACATAAAAACTAGAAGCCAACCCAGCTATCATTATACGAATGTGACACCAAACGTATTACAAAACTCATACAACATAAAAAATAGAGGCAAAAAACCCGCGGCAAAATGCGGGGACATGTTTTAACAATTGTTAGACATGTGCTTTTTTGTAAAATATTATAACTTCGTGCTTTTTTGTAACCCTAACTAGGCCGTAACACTCTAACGCAATATCGTCCCTCTCTTTTTTGTGCTAACTTGCGTATACAAAAACCCCGCGGCAACGCGCGGGTTCAAAACCTCGTGGTAAATATGGACGCGGTTCAAGCTGCGACGATCACAACATGGTTCTTCCTATATTTGTTTCCTACCGGTTTCTCTTCTCTACTGCCATGATATACAGGCCGTCCCATGCATTTCGGTGGCCTTGTTCCAAACTTGATAAAGTGGCCCCTTAAACACGAATAATTGAGTTTATGAAAGAAGCATTAAAACTATGAACAATCCTATTTAGAGTGTCACCATAAGATCTTATAAGTGCTTCGATTAAAATTTTCTTTTTTAGGCTTATCGTACCCATGTTCATATGTTATCAGTTCCACGAATCTTTCTGAGCACATCTTTTCCTTCTTCTAATTTGGCTCGTTCGATCAAAGTGTTGGGTGTGTCGACGACCACCAAGAGTGCACCTACCGTTAGAAGCAAGGCCGGGATACCAGCTAATCCTAGAGAGAGTCTCCATCCACAGCCTCCCTTAATCCTAAAAAAATGAATAATTTAAGGAGTAAGTATATGTTTGTGGCAAAATGTTGAAGACTAACGACACTTATTAGAAAATAAGTACTATGTAGTAGTTTATTAGAAAATATGAAATTTAGACTTACTTTGCTGCGCCGTAATTCACAAGGTTGGCAAAAAGAATCCCGATTGTGACATTAAGTTGAACAAATATGTTGAGAACCCGACGTACCCTTGTTGGAGCAACTTCTGAAAGATATAATGGAACAACCTGCCAATCATTTATGATTTTAGTTACTAATTCCATAAGAGTTAGTTAATATGGGGTATCGAAGTGATTGTAATGTTGGTTTGCCCAAACTCACACTTTTAGGAAAAAATGGCCGGAGGCGGTGGGGGGGGGAGGGGTATTTATAGTCGCGTATGAAGTAGCGAGCAAGAAACGGTTTGCTAGGTGTCGATGAGGGGGGAGGTGGAGTAAGCAAGGCTATGGAATGGTGTGTCAGGTCTAGGAGGTGACCAAGCTCAGCTATGGAGTAGCTNNNGGGGGGGGGGGGGGGGGTTTGGTGGCCGGAGGTGGTGGTGATGGCTGGGAAAGAAGACAAGGGGCATTAATGTTGTTATTAATCATGTTTGGTTTGTATAATTAAGACGTAATGGAATCGATAAAAAAAAAAGACTAAAATACCCATTGATGATAAGAAATTTATTTAATGTGGTTACTTAATGATGGAGTTTTATGTAATTTTGATTCCATTATAAGATGTAATCTCTTATATATATAATAAAACAAAACCCTTAGTGGGTTCTTTGTCATTTTGAAAAAAAAGAATATTTCCTTATTAGGAATTTTTGTTGATATACTATACAAGTAGAAGATAAATACAAAAAATATAGATAAGATTTAAATGATTATCTTTAATCATAAAAAACTACAATTAAAAATCATAAATCAAACAAAATAAAAATTAAATTATTTGTTTTTTAATAAATAAAAATATTTCATTCAAATTTTTTTAAAAAAAACCCGCGCGTGCGCGGGCATTATAACTAGTAAAAAAAAGTAGGGGACCTAAGGAATGGTTTTGGTATAATGGGTTATTACTTGTAAATCATTACATTCTACAAATGTAAACAAACAACATTTTTCATTACATTGCAATAATATTTTCCATTCCGGCTTTGATTACAATATACGAAACACTACGTTAAGGTATCAAATCAAGAGATACGACTTTGGTTTTCTAGTTTGGTCAAATATTTAAGATACAAAATATTTCATATTATTGTTGAGTTTGACTAAAGTAGCAGACATCAGTAGTCGTAAGCGGTGGTTGGATTTTCCTAAACGTTGGGTAACGTAGCTCTAATCATAATGCGTAATATGACGTAACTTTGTTTAATGCTCAACGCTCCTAAATGTTAATTCATACGCTGCTGGAAAATGAGCATTACAAGAAAAAAGATAAATCTATTTATTGTTTGCCAAACGTGCATTAAAATCATACGAAAAATGCTCACAGCTCTTAAATATTCTTAAACGCTCACGCCAAACACACTGACGGACCCGCATAGGAAAATGGGCCTACATGGGCTTCTTCATGCCTCGTACACATATCTTTTCAACCGAACAAAATTACAAAACAAAAACCTTACATATATACAAACAAACCAACAATCGCATAATATTTGGTAGCTAAACCAGATGAAAAATTAGCAATGGCGATTATCTTACCACATGACGTATTATTCCACCGCATTCTACCAAGGCTTCCAATCAAATCTGTATTATGTTTCAAGTGTGTTTCCAAGGAATTCAACTCGTTCCTATCGTCGAATGTGTTCAAAAAGATGCATATTCGCCATTTGGATTGCCATCAAAACCACGACAAATTTATCGCTTTACCCCATGATCTTAGAGAACCACGCGTGTTGAGCACCATCGATTGTGAAGCACCTGCGGATAAGGTTTTAACACCTACCTCCTTTAAACTACCTGACATGGCATCGTCTAAAGGAACAATCAAGTTTCTAACATCTTTTCATGGACTGGTATGTTTATGCAATACCATAATGAATAAGTATGTAGTAATATGCTATGATCTAATTTTATGGAATCCTGTGACGAGTGAGTATAAGAGATTGTCTAAACCCAACTCTCGTGAGGAACGCAACGCCATACATTGTGGATCAACATTAGGATTGTATTATAGCTCTTGCGAAGACGACTACAAACTTGCAATTTTAAGCCTGATGTGTAATGTTGTTTACATATACTCATTGAAAGTAAACTCATGGAGAAGGGTCGCCGTTCAAGGTACAGACGGCTTGAAAGTATATAAAGCGTTGCACAGTACTTGTTTGAATGAAAATCTCTATTTTTTAAATAGTGATAAGAAATATTCCGTTATTAAGTTTAATACAAAGACTGAAAGGTTCACAGAGCTGAAAACTACTTCAGGTTTTAATAATGTTCAAAACAAATTTCGTGCGACTCTCATGGTTAAAAAAGGTTGCATTCATGTTTGTATTGTGTATGACGTTGGGAAGACTGGTTTTGAAACCGAATTATGGAAGATTACTGAAGAAGGCGATTGGAAGAAGATGGAAAGTTATAGCGTAGATCCAGGTAATATGTTCAATATGAAGCCATTGCATATGAGGAGGAATGGAAAGTTGTTGATGCTCGGCTACAAATATCATGGAGGTACTTATAATTGCGAAGGTTTTCTTTATAATGTAGATCTGAAAAAGAAGCATAGCAAGGGTAAAGGAAAAGACAATGAGACGCAGTGTGGCAACATGGACACGGAAATATCTCAGATAGTGAGATACACTGAGACGTTAGTGTCTCCTAATCAATATATCGAGTAGCCTGCGGTCCTATTTTTCTTTAATTCAATGGGTAATGATACTATCATTAAGTAATCTTATTTAGACTACACAAACAATCAACATATGAGTTAGCATTCGGTTAAGAAATTCGGGTTATTATTAATTTTATAAGCTCTTGACTTGCTTTGTGCAGGTACAAATACTATCATACATTTGCAATAAAATCACTATCATCTTTAAAGGAGTACGCCTTATGGTCTATGCAGAATGTCATTTATGAAAGCCAAAATATTTGTAATCATACATTAGTACAGATAGTTTGCTTCATAATTTATTTGGTTACGAGAATACAAGATGGTTTTCAAAGGATCATACCCTATGTAGATTCTCCTTTATGAAAGCCAAAACAGTAGATACTAATTCCTCTCGGTGTTTGTTGTAGCAATGGTCAGCACCTTCAACGATGTGTAATTTATGGTTGGGTATGATCTTGGCAAACTCCAGACCATCTTCAACTGGAATGATTTCATCTTCTGATCCATGAATTGTTAACACCTTGCAATCTTGGTCGATGTTGAGTCCCGCTTCGTGCATGTCTGTNTAAACTCATGGAGAAGGGTCGCCGTTCAAGGTACAGACGGCTTGAAAGTATATAAAGCGTTGCACAGTACTTGTTTAAATGAAAATCTCTATTTTTTAAATAGTGATAAGAAATATTCCGTTATTAAGTTTGATACAAAGACTGAAAGGTTCACAGAGCTGAAAACTACTTCAGGTTTTAATAATGTTCAAAACAAATTTCGTGCGACTCTCATGGTTAAAAAAGGTTGCATTCATGTTTGTATTGTGTATGACGTTGGGAAGACTGGTTTTGAAACCGAATTATGGAAGATTACTGAAGAAGGCAATTGGAAGAAGATGGAAAGTTATAGCGTAGATCCAGGTAATATGTACAATATGAAGCCATTGCATATGAGGAGGAATGGAAATTTGTTGATGCTCGGCTACAAATATCATGGAGGTACTTATAATTGCGAAGGTTTTCTTTATAATGTAGATATGAAAAAGAAGCATAGCAAGGGTAAAGGAAAAGACAATGAGACGCTGTGTGGCGACATGGACACGGAAATATCTCAGATAGTGAGATACACTGAGACGTTAGTGTCTCCTAATCAATATATTGAGTAGCCTGCGGTCCTATTTTTCTTTAATCCAATGGGTAATGATACTATCATTAAGTAATCTTATTTAGACTACATAAACAATCAACATATGAGTTAGCATTCGGTTAAGAAATTCGGGTTATTATTAATTTTATAAGCTCTTGCCTTAACATTTTTTACAGTTCTTTTTATCCAACAGAAAATAAAAACAAGTTATATGTGACCGCTTTGCGCAGGTACAAATACTATCATACATTTGCAATAAAATCACTATCTTTATAGGAGTACGCCTTATGGTCTATGCAGAATGTCATTTATGAAAGCCAAAAAGTTTGTAATCATACATTAGTACAGAACTACAGATAGTTTGCTTCATATTTTATTTGGTTATGAGAATACAAGACGTTTTTTTCAAAGGATCATACCCTATGTAGATTCTCCTTTATGAAAGCCAAAACAGTAGATACTAATTCCTCTCGGTGTTTGTTGTAGCAATGGTCAGCACCTTCAACGATGTGTAATTTATTGTTGGGTATGATCTTGGCAAACTCCAGGCCATCTTCAACTGGAATGATTTCATCTTCTGATCCATGAATTGTTAACACCTTGCAATCTTGGTCGATGTTGAGTCCCGCTTCGTGCATGTTTGTGTTCAAGCGTTCCAATAAACTTTCTTCCGTCACACGAAACGACAATTCTCCTATATAAGCAGAATAATAGTTTTAAGTCAAGATAAACTGACTTGTGGTGCATCATACGTTAGAGGTGGCATGATAGGCAAGTCGGGCAGGTTGGCTAACCAGTTGAAACATGTTTTGTTTTTGAGTGCAGGTCGACATACAAACACTTTTTTGCGCATACATAAGTTTACAAGGTTCGAAGCATTGAAGATATATTGTATGTGACTTTCAACCTGTTTAACCCGTCTGACCCATTTGACCCGATTCATTTTTTGCTAAGCTTCTTAATTTGACCCATTTATACGCTTGGGATATATAATAACCCACAGACTCATTCATAAATAAATAGTTAATTGCCAACTCTATTAATGAATGAAGGTTAACCTGTTTTCGATTTGATGTCAATAAAGCCGTCTTTTTTCGCTCTTTCCAGATAGTCTTTTCCCAAACGCTCCTCAATGCCCCTATCCATCTTATACCGACCAGAAACGTTGAAAACAATTGGGATATCATGATGTAATGATGCGTATAAGACCACCACATTACCACCTGGAAAAAGATAATATGGTTTAAGATGCACACAAAATTCAAAGCTTGTTTGACCTCAAGAAGTCAAACCATCCATATTAGACTTCAAACGGGTGAAACAGTTGCAAAATGAAATACCTTTACTGTGTCCAAGAATTGCACTTATAACACGATTTGCGGTAGTGAAGTGTTGGACAACTGCATGCAAATCACTGACCTCCTTACGATAGTTACCAAACTCAAATGTGCCTTCACTTTCCCTGGAAAATCAGCAGTTGCTTAGTATACAAACTAGAAAGAAGATAACGATTAACTCTTTTTTTCATAGATGACACAAAACAACCCGCATCGTAATACCGGAATTTTTTGTTGTGCAGATGTAAAAATAGAAACTTGTTATTATGCTGCATGCCCATACTAAATCGGAATGGTATGGACTTACCCATTCCCTGAAAAGTCAAAGCGAAAGGCACTGATTCCCTGATTTTCCAAAGCAACCGCAAGTTCCACCATCATACTATATTCCTGGAGACAATAATGCATTCACTATGAACCATCACAAGAATCAAAGCAAAATTATCTGTTTTAGACCCAAATTTCAACTTTGAGCAGTAAGTTTGTTGTCTTCTTGTTATTGCGATGTTTGTGTCATGAAACAATACTTTGTGAAAAACGAATTATATACCTTTGTACCTTGGAAGCCATGGCACAAGATTACAATCTCTTTGGAGCCTGTTTCATGTAATAAACCCACTAGTTTCTCACCGCTTTTGTTTTGTATGATGATTTTCTGTTGTTCAGTCCCTGAAACAATGCAAGATACACAATTTCAATTAGATGAAAATTCACAAATGTTAAAGTATAAAAATGAAGTGAATGAACTTTCACTTTGGAAATAAATAATATGAATTGGGTGTTTGTCATTGTGTTTTGAGAGTCATTGTGTAATATAGAATAATCACTTGTAACGGGCAGCTGGATATAGTGTTTGGATGTGCTTTTAATGCTTAAGGTTCTGAAAACCAGCTACTCAGTAGTTGAGTGTTGGAAAAATCCCGATAATTTAAGGACTAATATGTCAATGGCCCTTAAGTAGCCAGAGAATCAGAGCACATTTGGTCAGAACAATGGTCAAACTGATATCTCGAGTCAATTCCATTACACCCTTACACTAGAAACTATCTACAATATGAAAATGCAATAACCATTTACTCACTTAGTGCAATGGTAAACAAACCCTAAATCCCTCACCCTATAAATTTCCAGAAGCAAGTTGGTTTTTATCCTTCTATTTCCTAGCGCAATGGTTTGACTTCTAATGTCAAATGGGCTCGTAGGGAGTGTTTGGGATTCCTTATTATAATCTGCTTATTCCTTCTAATATAAGCAGATATACAGTTTTCAATATCACTATTGCTTATCTACCTTTTAAACCAATGATTAAGCAGACATTTGAGTAGATAAGCAATCTCAAACACCACTATAAGCATTACAATAAGCACTAGACACAAAAAAGTTAGCTTTTAAGTTAGTTACCATAATCCATATCAAAATTTGCAAAAGAGCAAGTTGGTTACCAACTTTCTATCCTTCTATTTCTAGCACATCCCATTTTTCACTACTCATCAACGGTTTATAACTTCTAATGTAGCTAATAGGGAGTGTTTGGGATTCCTTATTATAAATTGCTTATTCTTTTAATATAAGCAGATAAGCAGTCTTCAATACAGTTTTCGCCATTGCTTATCTACTTTTAAACTAATCAATAAGCAGATACACAAAGAAATAAGCAATCCCAATTTTTCACTACTCATCAATGGTTCAAGATTTCTAATGTAAAAGGGGTTAACCGGCTAACAAGGAGTGTTCGGTATTGCTTATTTTAAGGGGGTGTTTGTTTAAGCTTATATGTGGCTTATGAGCTTATTTATGTTTCGGCTTATGCTTCATAAGCCTCAATTCCGGCTTATTGTGAGACTTATGGGCTTATCCGCCTTATATAAGTTTATTATATCATAATAAACTTACATAAGCCCACTAGTCTCAAAATAAGCTGGAAAATTATGAAATATAAGCCGAAATCAAATAAGCTCACAAGCTCACATATAAGCTTAAACAAACACCCCCTAAAGTGCTCGTCGGGTTCGAAAACAGGAAGATACCAACTAAAAGCCTAAGTTAAAGTGCTTAAGTTAACAACAACAAAAATTTCTTATTAAAAAAAGCATAAAATTACAAAAACATAAATTCAATCCAAGAAATCAAAAGGGTTAGTACATATGATCAAATCTTATAATGGGTCAATCTTCAAATCACAAAATAATCCAAAAAGCATCAAACTTTATTAAAAAAAAGATGAAATGGGTATAAATAAAGATCGCCGGAAAATTGACCTGGGTTTTGCTGGTGGTTTCCGGCAGCAGCGGCGGCGGTGGTGGTGGTGGAGTCTCCGGTGGCCATTTTCAGATTAAAGTGTGTTGTGCTAGTGAGAGTGTGTAGTGATGATTGTTTAAGTGATGAGTTTGATAAAGTAGGGGGTTTTGGGGTATTAATGGAAGTGTAGGGTAGAAAATGAAACTTATGAATCAATGTCAACATTTTTTAGTTGAAGGGGTATGAATGAAGGAGAAGATTTATTTAGGGTGTGTTTGTTTAGAACCTTTTGGATTGAAGGAATACAATCATAGATAAAATAATTGTTTGTTTCGAGGGTATAGTGTTTAGAACAGTGTTTAATACCCTTGGACAAGGGTTTCCACAAAAGTCCTCATGCCACATGACTTTCCTGACAATTTGACATAATTTTTATGGGAAAAAGTTTAATCCGTACCACATCTAGAATTATTTTCATATATTTAATTGTTTTCATTTAATGTACATGTGAGTTTTTATTTATTTATTTTCTTTTTTATCAATAAAATAATCATTAAACATAATCCTATTCTCAATTCTATTATATAAAACAAACACTTTTAATACAATCATTCTTATACTTTTCTTTCAATCTATACCAATTCCAAATCTTATTCTAACCCCATGATCATACCAAACGCACCCTTAGATAATTTTTGTAAAATGTGACTAGAAGATATGAATGTACTTTATCTCGAGCTTACAAAAGCTTGAATAGAAGCTACTGTTATACAAGGACGGAACTTGAACAGTATTGGTAGAGGGCCAACTTGAAAATTATTTATTTTTGATGCGCCGGTACACACTACGTTTAAGTTTTTATATTAAAAATGGCTAAAACCATATATAAAAAGGTATAAAATGTACATAGGGTCAAAAAAAAAAAATTTTTTTGGGGGGGGGGACCGTAACCTCCCTCGGTCCCCTCTAAGTTCCGTCCATGCTATTATAGTCTTTTAACTTTTTATTTTCAAATATGTTTGACAAAATAAATAGAGTTGCAGACTTGCGGCATATAATTATAAAATCTCAAAAAGTGACAAATAATTTAATTGCCAATATAAATGCATATAAGTCGGTGTATATTAAAAGTTTGTGTGACAAACAAAGTTTATTTTCTAAGAGCTAGGCCATGTTTGGCATAGGGGTTTTAGGGGCTTATCGGGGTTTGGGTTTTTAAAGTAAGTCGGCTTATAAAATAAGTCTCATTTGTCACACAGGCTTATGGAGGCTTATGGCTTATAAAATAAGTCACAGGCTTCTATAAACTCAAGGCCATAGAAAGGGGCTTATAGGGATTATGACTAGTTAAATTACTTAAACACCCTTCAAAATATAACGAATTATCACGTGAAAGTTGAAAATATATGTGAATTTAATTTGATGTATTTTTATGCTATTTTACATTAATAAGCTTTAGCTCGAACTAATTCGTCAAACATCTTTATAAAAATATAATATTTAGTTTTCGGCTTATAATATAAGCCCTAGCCCGGCCCCAACCCATTGCGCCAAACATACCTGTATTTTAAAAGATCAAGTTCGTATAAGCTCTCATAACGGTTGCGCCAATCACACGGATCATAATGATTCACTATGTGGTGTTTTATCTGGATAAATTATGACAATGTGATGCATGACCATAAGAACATCATCAATAACTCAGTACATTTGTTCACAAAATGATGTAATAGTAGTGGTTTATGTGGCACAAGTTCATGAGATTAATAGATTATACTCCATCAAACATATATAATTTATCCATGGATTCATTAATTCATCCATCAATGTAAATATTTTGCTTTATTATTTATTTAGTTGATTCAAAGAGCACAACATGGTTCTTCAAAGAATCACACCCTATGCACAACATGGTTCTTCAAAGAATCACACCCTATCCACCATCATACTGTATTCCTGGAGACATGAACACGTTCACATTGTAATCATTTCAGCTTAAAAGTTATACTTTGATGCATTATATTTGTTGCTTATCTAAAACAACGACACGGAAAGTGATTAAAAGTTTAGAATAAACCTTTGTGCATTGGAAGCCATGACACAAGTTTACAATCTCTTTGGAACCAGTTTCATGTAACAAGCCTACAAGTTTCTCAAATCTCACCGCAATTGTTTTGTATAGTTATTTTCTGTTGTTCAATCCCTGAAACACATACAGTAGTTCAAAGATCCAATAACTGGAAAAACAATCTTATAGAAACTCTTCATGCTCTTGGAAATGTGGAAAAGTAACTCACGACCGGTCATCAAAATTGCTTTTGAATAAACAATCGCTATTTCCAAACACCCTCAAAAAGCATATTAGCAGTTCTAATAAGCTATCCCAAACACCCCAAATTATGATCCCATTACTTCATGGATTATGAATTATTGGGTTGGCATATGTAATCTCAGTAACAATATATTTCTTCTATGTAAACTTTCATACATTGTGATAGTACAAATATTGGGTTCGAACCTTAACCATAATCTTTAAACTAACAATTAACACCTTAAAAGGGTTGTATATTGACTTGATTCAAGAAAACAAAGCTACAAATATTGGGATCGAACCTTAACCATAATCAATAAACTAATAAATTATACCTTAAAAAAGCTGGATATTGACTTGATCAAGAAAATGTATTTGTTAACCATCATGCCACCATCAAAGAATTCATCAGGGTAGTTTCTTATTAAGCAGTATGAAAGCATATCATCATTATATGCAACACTGTATTACCAAAATCGGTCAGCCAATATCAGAATGTTTTAGCTTTGACAAATTTACTTATAAATATTGAGCTTATGTTCAAATAATAGCCGATCTATATCGAGAAGCCAAGTAGAGGTATTCAAATATGATTGGAATTCATATCAGCCGAAGATTAGTTCCTTTTTCATAAAATGTGTCATTGTTATACATTAATGATAATGCCCAAACACAAGAATATTAAGCTAACAAAGGCCTAATACATAGTGAATGACATACAACGCTAAACGGTTCAAAGTTTTAAAAGTCACAACCTCAATGACTACAACATACAGCAAAACAAGCTAATATCAGTCTTGACAAACAAGTTGGAGACTTCCTTTCTGACTTGCTATATTTAGTCGTTTCCTCTTCATGCAATTACATCAACTTCTACCTTTCTTCCTATATTTAGTCACTTGTTGGAGACTTCCTTTTTGACTTGCTCCTTCCTATACGAGTCAATCAAGATTAACATATTCAGAGGGTGATAGTAAGAAAGGTGAAAACATATATTTGACATTTAAAAACTGACAAACTAAATGCATGTCTCAATTATAAAGATTAACAAATTCACGAAGTGCCATGCTTATATATGAGATCTACATTTACTAGTAATTTCAGACTATATTTTCCCGTGTCAACAAACTACGGAGTAATTCATTAGCTTTCGGTTTATATCATAAGTGGCAAAATGGGTCGGGTTGGATGTAAACGGGTCATTTGGGAGCATGGGTCTAAACAAGTCCGATTACATAACTGGGTATGTTACTACATTCCTCTTCCTGCTAGTGGTTTTTCTGTGCATTACATTATCAAGATACTTGCTGTTATACATGGCTATAGCCCACAATCACGACTCGCGAACCAAACAAATCTGAATACACCCTAATGTTATTATTAGATCGTACATTTTTCAAAATACCACACTTACAAAATAGATTATAAATCAACTATGGTCTACTGGAAAACTCATAAACAACATAACTTGTGCTAAACAGATGATAGAAAGCATGCAATTGATAGGATTTCAAACTCACGATATTCCAAGACAGATAAACCTTCCAAAGTAAGACACTCTTATTAAAAGAAAGTAATAAAAAGCAACACTAATAGAAAGAAGAAAAAATAATAATTTGCAAGTAAACGACGAAGAACATACATACCAACATTTCAAAGTTGAAACTCTGGACGAGTGAGTACCAAATAAGTACGAACAAGATCACCACTCTCACGATAAACATACCTTTCACAAGTCCTGCATCAGATTTTCCTATACGAGTAAGAGATAGAAATCTCAAATTACGACCATACTTCCCGATATAGTCCAAACCTACATCCGTCAATCCTCCATGCCAAAGGCGGATATCTAGCGTTTCGAGTTTTCTGCAACCCATTAGCATAGCCCGAATCCCATTATCTAGTGGTAGATCTGTTATCCCATCTTTCTCAACCAAGTTCACACGGAATTTACGTAGATTCTTCAAATGAGTTCCTACACACTTGATAGCTTCATTTGAAATATCTCTAAGTCTAACCTTTAAACACTCCAATTTAGTACATCGTTTTGCGAGAGCAATCAGTCCCACATGGGTCACAAGCCCATGGTTCCCATTATGGGTAAGTTTGTGCAATTTCTTGCAATACTTACCAATATCTTGCAATCCACTGTCTCCACATACATCCTCGGTATATAGAACTTCCAAATTGGGACACCTCTTAAACAATGAACACTGACACTTATACCTCAAGCCTGAAGATACAAGTTTCAATTTCTTTATCTGATTCAGAAATGGGAGTACGATTGAATATCGAGGTACTGGAAAATCCTTTATGCTTAATGAACGCATATTTGGGGGAAACTGGAAACCAACAAGGTCACTCTCATCATCACAATTATCCCCACAAAAATGTTCCAACCTGACAGCACATCTAAAGGCATCTCCAAGGTTACTTAGACAACACGCTCCAATCTCAAACGATATTAATGAGTTACAACAGTTTTTTGCAAGAAGTGTAAGAGCTACTGCATCAGAAACACCCGAATCCTTAAAATGGAACTTTTCCAAAACTGTGCTATTCAATGCCAATTGATGTAACCAAGTCCCATCTTGCACATTAATCCAATATTCATATCCCAAACAAAAAGTTCTCAATTGATTACAATACTTCAAACAAAAAGTTTTCAATTGGCTACAATACTTAGAGACGTGCATTAATCCATCTGACGAAAACCCTCCACACTTACTAATCCTCAAACTCCTTAAATCCTTACCACGTGTTCTCGCCAATGTCTCGAGATCTGCATCATGAACAACCAGACCACAAACACGAAGTTCTTTCAAACACCTAAACTCAAGAGCTAATTGTTCAATCCAAGGGGTGATTTGGATAACATAATTATCTCTATGACTAAAATCAGATGGGAAGCTCTTAAGTGTTAACGATTCGATGAATGGGAATCTTCTCCTTAAACGAGAAGGGTTGGAGTAAATTGTGTGGACAGTTACCCACTTACGCGTAATGCCATCAATCTCATAACAATTACGGGAAACTAACGAAACAGAGTTTCGGTCCTCGATGCATTGTATATAAGGTATAACTAAGTCCAACACTTCCTCCCCCACGTTGGCCTTTCCGGGCTTGTGTTTGGGAGTGTTTTTGGTGGATGCCATTAAGGTTTGGTTTGGTTTAAGGTTTCAAAATTCAACTAATACTATAAATCAATGAAAGAAAGGCTAACTAAACAACTTAACAATCAATAGCATAGCATAATCACAACCCAACAAACTAGCGATAAAAATACAATATTTAATTCACCGAGACATTTTATCAAACACGTGGTGTGCAAACACAAATTACCCACAACCAATCGTGTCTTGTGTATAATTGGGTTTATAGTTATGGTATACGGAGTATAAGCTTTTGCTAATTGTTTGGCTTAGCTTATCGTAATTAATAAGTTAAATGACAAAGAAATACATGAACATTAAATGGTATAGTTATTATAAAACTTTTTTTTATACTCCGTATAATATTGTTATATAAGTCACCTCTCCACTAGGCAACAAAATTTCAGCTTATCAAAACCCCCTTATATAAGCTCATAAGTCCTCACATATAAACTTAGACAAACACTTACGTTAGGCTTATTTAACACATATAAGCTAATAAGCTCATAAGTTCATCATATAAGCTTAGCCCAAATGCAGGGTCGTCCTGTGGATTTTAGAGGCCCTGTGCAACATCGTACCATATTACGTACCATATTTTATATTTTTTTTATGTAAACTTGTTTTGGACATAATCCATTGAATTTTTCGAAAAACTTCTAAAAGTTATCTTTAAAATCCTAAATATCTTGGCAAAATTAGCTGTAAGCTGTATGTTGTAGCTGTAAACTGTAAGCTGTAAGCTGTTAACTGCAAAGCTGTTAACATGAGCTACAAGCTGTATCATTTTTTCAATAAAAGTGTTTGGTAAGTTAGCTGTTAAATGTAATTATAAGATGTAAAATGACATAAAAGGACATATCTATAATTATAAATAAATGTTTGGAGAGTATATCAGTAATTTAAAGTTTTAACAGCTCTAAGAAGTTTAAAAAGCTTCATGAATCAGCTTTTCATTTAGGAGCTATTTGTTTGACATAAAAGCTTGAAGTTAATGTATCCAATTTTAGATGAGATTATTTTTGTAACAAAAAGCTAACAGCTGCCCCAAAAAGCCCCTACCAAACAGGCTCCAACTCACTGAATATAACTGTATATAGTATTTTTCTTAAAGTAAAGTTATAGGTAAAACAACTATTATACATTAAACAATGTAATTTATTATTTATCAATATATATAGTATAATATTTCATGATAAATGATGCTTCTATGAATATTTTAGTTGTTTTGAGCTTTGAATAAATAGATGCCAAAGAAATACTATGAAAAATGACTGATTTGACAAGCTGATATACTTGAGGGGCTAAACTTGAAATTCTACCAAATAAAAAAAAAGGTTTTGGGTTCTGTGTCATCTCCTTCGTGGAAACACAGCCACCACTGCAACTTACTCCTTTTAAGCTTTTTTTCTCCTTCATGACACAAACAACTAATTTTCAACATTATAAAACCTACTTATTTCATCACAAACATCATTTATCCTGACTAAAACTTACAAAACTGAGTTTATATGTTACAGATCTAGAAATTTGAGGCCCTTAAAAAATGGGGGCCCTGTGCCACCGCACACCTTGCACATGCTTAAATCCGGGCCTGCCAAAATGTAAATCAACCTTTGCTATGAACCTTCTGTTTTTGAACCTTTGACATGAAAACCTTGATATTGAACTTTCTGATATGAAAATTATGTTTTGAACCCTTAAATATGAACTTTTTGATTACATGAGTTTCACTAGGCATGGGGGTTCCATGTCCGTGTCAGAGATGCACCTCTGACATGACTCTAGGGCAGTAGAGTGATGTTCTGCCACGTCCCTTTGATTGGTCTGCATGTGAATGGGTAGGGGCGTATGGATGCATCCTAGATCAGTTTCTGTTATTTGTTATCTGGTGATTAATGCTATGTGCAATACACGTCCTTCACATTTCTGGGAGCTAGTTACTCCACCCATATGAGGACACCCCTCATTATTGTCTGATTATCTGAGAGGTCTCCCCTCTATATGTTTATGAAAATATGTGATTATAATATGATATGATATGTTTCTGAGCTCATGTTATTAATATGGTTCTGACTCTGTTTGTACAGGTGTCTGTATGAATTCCTTACCTAACCTACATATTTTTATTTCCGTATTATCCGATATACCTAAATATGTTTTTACCCAAAATATATCACTCGTACTTAAGCTTTTATATTTCGTTTCATTTTGTTATATATCTGTTCACTGGGCTTTTTAAGCTCAGCCGCATTTCTTTTCACCGCAGCAGGTATTCAAGATAGCTTTTGGGATAGCTTTCTGGGATTGAGAGTAGAGTTGAGTTGAAGATTTTTGACCATAGTTATTAAAGTAAGTTATTTATTTAAGATTTCCGCTTTTGATCTGTTCTGTTTGTTCTGATGTAACACCATATTATTGTGACATCTTTACCCTTGTCGGGTCGGGGTGTTACATATACAATGTAACAAAACAAACATCTTGTTTAAAACATGAAATAATAAAAATGTGTAATTGGTTAATCGTTGTTAATTTCCATATGTATACTAAGTTCATTTTTTTTGATGCGATGGTGCATACAACCTTTTGGCATCTGTGATGCTTTCGAAACAAAAAACGTATCTTTTTCAATGACATCAAGCTCTCATTATTCACTTGAATATCGAGTAGGTAAATCACAGCTTAATTGGATTGATTGGTTTAAGAAACCCGCGTAATCTTCTTTTTCTTGTTTTATCTAGCTTCTTGCTAGTTTTAATGAAATCACTGTTATAAAAACAATGCCTGATCAATGAGCTAAGCTACATAACAAATATATTGAACTACAAAGACCTATTACCGTTATCGAACTGACTCGTGTGTAACATCGCTTATTTAGAGTATCTTCATGTCTAATTACCCGCCTAATACAATTCCAACAACAATTAGTGAAATAAACTACTGGCCCTAAAAAAAAAATACTCCCTCCGCTCCAATGCTATTGTCGTTCTTTCTTTTTAGGGTTGTCGCAAAAATATTATCCACTGCTAAAGATAGAAATTAAAATTGTTTAATTTACAAAATTGAATAAAACCATTACTTCATTGTCAAAATAGTAATAAATGCATTTTCTTTACTTTATATAATTTTGGAAGTGAAAGAGTAACTTTTTATTTCCCAGTAAGTTAAAAAATAAAAACACAACATTGGTTGGTCGGTAAAAAAAGAATCCCATTATACACAAGTACTTGCTTTTCATTCATTTCATTTCACACACACTAATTACACCATCAAAAACACACACACAAACACAATTCTCAGTCAAGAAAAACCCTAAAATTACACACACACTTGTTTTCATTTCATTTCAAAAACACACACATAAATCAGCCGTCATTTTCAATAATCTGATCTTGTTCAGTTTCAAGAATTGCATTGGAACAAAGTTTGCTTGTGGGTCATCTGTGTTTGTACACCAACTGGTTTAATAAAATGTCCCGCTGACTTAAATCTTATATTTTTATGGCTAGTTTGTTGGGTTGTGTTTGGCTATGCTATTTATGGTGATAAGATTATTATTAGTGTTTAGTGTTAAGGGTTAGTTAGCCTTTCTTTCATTGATTTTGGGATTTTTCTGGGATTATTATTATTAGTGTTTAGTGTTAAGGGTTAGTTGAATTTTGAAACCTTAATGGCACCCACCAAACATAAGCTCGAAGAAACCAATGTGGGGGAGCAAGTGTTAGACTTAGTTATACCTTATATACACAACGTTGATGACCGAAATTCTGTTTCATTAGTTTCCCATAAGTTTTATGAGATTGATAGCATTACTCGTAAGCGCCTAACTGTCCATGTTTATTACTACCCAAACCCTGCCTCTTTAAGTAAAAGATTCCCTTTCATGGAGACGTTAAAACTCAAAGGCCCTCCAGCTATTTTTAATCATACAGATGGTTATGTTATGCAAATCGCCCCATGGATTCAACAATTAGCTCTGGAGTTTAGGTATTTGAAAGAACTTCATATCCACGGTCTAGTTGTTAATGATAAAGATCTCGAGACATTGGCTAGATCACGTGGTAATGATTTAAGGAGTTTGAAGATTAAGAAGTGTGATGGGTTTTCGACAAATGGATTAATGCATGTCTCTAAGTATTGTAACCAATTGAGAACTTTTTCTTTGGAATATTGTTATCATATTGAAGGGGATGATGCGACTTGGCTACATCAATTGGCATTGAATAGCACGGTTTTGGAAAGGAGGGTGCCATTAAGGTTTGGTTTGGTTTGGTTTAAGGTTTCAAAATTCAACTAACACTATAAATCAATGAAAGAAAGGCTAACTAAACAACTTAACAATCAATATTTAATTCACCGAGACATTTTATCAAACACGTGGTGTGCAAACACAAATTACCCACAAGCAAGCTTTGTTCCACTGCAATTCTTGAAACTGAACAAGATCAGATCATTAAAAATGATGGCTCACTCTTAGGGGTTTTTGTGTGTGTTTTTGATGATGTAATTAGTGCGGCAATCGTGTCTTGTGTATAATTGGGTTTATAGTTATGGTATACGGAGTATAAGCTTTTGCTAATTGTTTGGCTTAGCTTATCGTAATTAATAAGTTAAATGACAAAGAAATACATGAACATTAAATGGTATAGTTATTATAAAACTTTTTTTTATACTCCGTATAATATTGTTATATAAGTCACCTCTCCACTAGGCAACAAAATTTCAGCTTATCAAAACCCCCTTATATAAGCTCATAAGTCCTCACATATAAACTTAGACAAACACTTACGTTAGGCTTATTTAACACATATAAGCTAATAAGCTCATAAGTTCATCATATAAGCTTAGCCCAAATGCAGGCCGTCCCGTGGATTTTGGAGGCCCTGTGCAACATCGTACCATATTACGTACCATATTTTATATTTTTTTTATGTAAACTTGTTTTGGACATAATCCATTAATTTTTCGAAAAACTTCTAAAAGATCTTTAAAATCCTAAATATCAACTCACTGAATATAACTGTATATAGTATTTTCTTAAAGTAAAGTTATAGGTAAAACAACTATTATACATTAAACAATGTAATTTATTATTTATCAATATATATAGTATAATATTTCATGATAAATGATGCTTCTATGAATATTTTAGTTGTTTTGACCTTTGAATAAATAGATGCCAAAGAAATACTATGAAAAATGACTAATTTGACAAGCTGATATACTTGAGGGGCTAAACTTGAAATTCTACCAAATAAAAAAAAAAGGTTTTGGGTTCTGTGTCATCTCCTTCGTGGAAACACAGCCACCACTGCAACTTACTCCTTTTAAGCTTTTTTTCTCCTTCATGACACAAACAACTAATTTTCAACATTATAAAACCTACTTATTTCATCACAAAACATCATTTATCCTGACTAAAACTTACAAAACTGAGTTTATATGTTACCGATCTAGAAATTTGAGGCCCTTAAAAAATGGGGGCCCTGTGCCACCGCACACCTTGCACATGTTTAAATCCGGGCCAGCCAAAATGTAAATCAACCTTTGCTATGAACCTTCTGTTTTTGAACCTTTGACATGAAAACCTTGATATTGAACTTTCTGATATGAAAATTATGTTTTGAACCCTTAAATATGAACTTTTTGATTACATGAGTTTCACTAGGCATGGGGGTTCCATGTCCGTGTCAGAGATGCACCTCTGACATGACTCTAGGGCAGTAGAGTGATGTTCTGCCACGTCCCTTTGATTGGTCTGCATGTGAATGGGTAGGGGCGTATGGATGCATCCTAGATCAGTTTCTGTTATCTGTTATCTGGTGATTGATGCTGTGTGCAATACACGTCCTTCACATTTCTGGGAGCTAGCTACTCCACCCATATGAGGACACCCCTCATTATTGTCTGATTATCTGAGAGGTCTCCCTTCTATATGTTTATAAAAATATGTGATTATAATATGATATGATATGTTTCTGAGCTCATGTTATTAATATGGTTTTGACTCTGTTTGTACAGGTGTCTGTATGAATTCCTTACCTAACCTACATATTTTTATTTCCGTATTATCCGATATACTTAAATATGTTTTTACCCAAAATATATCACTCGTACTTCAGCTTTTATATTTCGTTTCATTTTGTTATATATCTGTTCACTGGGCTTTTTAAGCTCAGGCGCATTTCTTTTCACCGCGGAAGGTATTCAAGATAGCTTTTGTGATAGCTTTCTGGGATTGAGAGTAGAGTTGAGTTGAAGATTTTTGACCATAGTTATTAAAGTAAGTTATTTATTTAAGATTTCCGCTTTTGATCTGTTCTGTTTGTTCTGATGTAACACCATATTATTGTGACATCTTTACCCTTGTCGGGTCGGGGTGTTACATATACAATGTAACAAAACAAACATCTTGTTTAAAACATGAAATAATAAAAATGTGTAATTGGTTAATCGTGGTTAATTTCCATATGTATACTAAGTTCATTTTTTTTGATGCGATGGTGCATACAACCTTTTGGCATCTGTGATGCTTTCGAAACAAAAAACGTATCTTTTTCAACGACATCAAGCTCTCATTATTCACTTGAATATCGAGTAGGTAAATCACAGCTTAATTGGATTGATTGGTTTAAGAAACCCGCGTAATCTTCTTTTTCTTGTTTTATCTAGCTTCTTGCTAGTTTTAATGAAATCACTGTTATAAAAACAATGCCTGATCAATGAGCTAAGCTACATAACAAATATATTGAACTACAAAGACCTATTACCGTTATCGAACTGACTCGTGTGTAACATCGCTTATTTAGAGTATCTTCATGTCTGATTACCCGCCTAATACAATTCCAACAACAATTAGTGAAATAAACTACTGGCCCTAAAAAAAATACTCCCTCCGCTCCAATGCTATTGTCGTTCTTTCTTTTTAGGGTTGTCGCAAAAATATTATCCACTGTTAAAGATAGAAATTAAAATTGTTTAAGTTACAAAATTGAATAAAACCATTACTTCATTGTCAAAATAGTAATAAATGCATTTTCTTTACTTTATATAATTTTGGAAGTGAAAGAGTAACTTTTTATTTCCCAGTAAGTTAAAAAATAAAAACACAACATTGGTTGGTCGGTAAAAAAAGAATCCCATTATACACAAGTACTTGCTTTTCATTCATTTCATTTCACACACACACTAATTACACCATCAAAAACACACACACAAACACAATTCTCAGTCAAGGAAAACCCTAATTACACACACACACACTTGTTTTCATTTCAGTTCAAAAACACACACATAAATCAGCCGTCATTTTCAATAATCTGATCTTGTTCAGTTTCAAGAATTGCATTGGAACAAAGTTTGCTTGTGGGTCATCTGTGTTTGTACACCAACTGGTTTAAATCTTATATTTTTATGGCTAGTTTGTTGGGTTGTGTTTGGCTATGCTATTTATGGTTATAAGATTATTATTAGTGTTTAGTGTTAAGGGTTAGTTACCCTTTCTTTCATTGATTTAGGGATTTTTCTGAGATTATTATTATTAGCGTTTAGTGTTAAGGGTTAGTTGAATTTTGAAACCTTAATGGCACCCACCAAATGTAAGCTCGAAGAAACCAATGTGGGGGAGCAAGTTTTAGACTTAGTTATACCTTATATACACAACGTTGATGACCGAAATTCTGTTTCATTAGTTTCCCATAAGTTTTATGAGATTGATAGAATTACGCGTAAGCGCCTAACTGTCCATGTTTATTACTACCCAAACCCTGCCTCTTTAAGTAAAAGATTCCCTTTCATGGAGACGTTAAAACTCAAAGGCCCTCCAGCTATTTTTAATCATACAGATGGTTATGTTATGCAAATCGCCCCATGGATTCAACAATTAGCTCTCGAGTTTAGGTATTTGAAAGAACTTCATATCCACGGTCTAGTTGTTAATGATAAAGATCTCGAGACATTGGCTAGATCACGTGGTAATGATTTAAGGAGTTTGAAGATTAAGAAGTGTGATGGGTTTTCGACAAATGGATTAATGCATGTCTCTAAGTATTGTAACCAATTGAGAACTTTTTCTTTGGAATATTGTTATCATATTGAAGGGGATGATGCGACTTGGCTACATCAATTGGCATTGAATAGCACGGTTTTGGAAAAGTTACATGTTATGGATACAGATATTTCTGATGGAGAAGATCTTACACTTATTGCAAAGAAATGTTGTAATTCATTAATATCGTTGAAGATTGAAAAGTGCTATCTAGTTAAACTAGGAGATGCCTTTGGATATGCTTTTAGGTTGGAACATTTTGGCGGATATTTATGTGATAATGAGAGTGAGCTTGTTGGTTTCCGGTTTCCCCCAAACATGTGTTCATTAAGTATATGGGATTTGCCAGTAACTCAATATTCAATAGTACTCCCTTTTCTGAATCATATAAGGAAATTGAAACTTGCATTTTTAGACTTGGATAATGAGTGCCAGTGTTTGTTCTTTAAGAGCTGTCCCAATTTGGAAGTTCTAGATACCCAGGATGTATGTGGAGACAAGGGATTGCAGGTTATTGGTAAGTTTTGCAAGAAATTGCGGGAACTTACCCATTATGGGGTTGTGACCCACGTGGGACTGATTGCTGTGTCAAAAGGATGTACTAATTTGGAGTCTTTAAAGGTTAACCTTGGAGATATTTCAAATGAAGCTCTCGAGTGTGTAGGAACTCATTTAAAGAATCTGCGTGATTTCCGTATATGGATGAGTAAGAAAGAGGATATAACAGATTTACCGCTAGACAATGGGGTTAGAGCTTTGCTAATGGGTTGCAGCAAACTCGAAAGGCTAGATATCTGGCATGAAGGATTGACGGATGTGGGTTTGGAATATATCGGGAAGCATGGTGCTAATTTGCGGTATCTATCTGTTACTTGTATAGGAAAGTCTAATGCAGGACTTGTGAAGTTATCGAAAGGGTGCCGAAGATTAAGAAAACTGAAACTAATGAGTTGTCCATTTAGCAAACAAGCTGTTGCCAGCTCTGTATTTAATATACCTTCTCTAAGGTATGTTTGCGGTGGCAACAGTGATGTTAATGTTTTGGGCCATTTGGCACTCACTCGTCCAGAGTTTGAACTTTGGTATGTATGTTCTTCGTGATTTACATAAAAATTACTGTTCTTTTCTTATTAATAAAGGTGTCTTGCCCCTGGGAGTTTTTGTAGTCTTGGAATATCGTGATTGTGAAATTCTATCAGTTGCATCTTTCTATCATCTGTTTAGTACAAGTTTGATTTTTTACGAGTTTTCTGTTAGACCAAATTAAAGGGTTTCTGTATAAATGATGCACCATCCCATTTTTGAATATTTCTGACAACTTGGGACCAAATCCAGCCGCCGAGAGGTGATAAATGCCCTATGCATATAAAGACAATGAATTAAAAATTAAGTGGATAAGTTTTAGATGGCCTTAAATTGTTAGAACTGCCCTTCGGTTTATGATAGGAGTCTGAACTCGAGTAACTGTCTATTGGGGTCTAGGTAAAACTTTTATCAATGTATCACTATCATGTGTGCTGACATGGAACAATTACAGGAAATGTGCACTACTTGAGCATAGTTGTAGCACGATACTCGAGGATGGTGATTGTATAGTCATCCACACTTAGAGTGCAGTGGATATACAACATATATGCAAACCGAAAGCTAATGGAGTTAGTTAGAATACACGGGAAAATATAGTCGGAAATCAACGTAGATGACATATGTGAGCTGTGTATATTCCAAGGCACTTTGCGAACTTGTTAATCTTTATAATCGAGAGAAAGAATTTTGTCAGCTTTTATATGTCAATCAAATATATGTTTCCTCTTTTTTTACTATCACCCTTAATTAATGGTCTACATATTGATAGATGACATGGGAAAATATAGTTGAGCATTAGTTGGCATAGTCATCCGCACTTAGATAGATTACAGGGTAAAAAAATATAGTCGCAAATCACTAGTAAACGTACATCAAAGATACGAGCTTTGTTCATTAAGGCACTTCATGAATTTGTTAATCTTTATATCTGAGAGATAAAATTTTCAGTTTTTAAATGTCAATTATATATGTATGTTTCCTCCTTTCTTACTATCACCCTCTGAATTTGTTAATCTTAATTGCTCATATAGGAAGGAGCAAGTCGAAAAGGAAGTCTCCTACGAGTGACTAAATATAGGAAGTATGGTAGAAGTTGATGTAATTGCTCGAAGAGGAAATGGCTAAAATGAAGAGTAAGCACAAGAAAGAAGAGATTGAGATGATACATATGTTTAAACTCAAATTGACTCCTTTGTCAAGACTGATATTATCGTTGTAGGTTGTGACTTGTAAAATTTTAACTCGTTTAGCATTGTATGTCATGCACCTCCTGTTCCGTTTGTGGTTATCCATAGGTGATTGCAGAATTATTTGCATTGATTTGCTTGTTGAGTGGGAATGCACTTCCGTTATTATGGGTATGCACATTCTATTTACTTTGCAACATATTAATGCATGATGGGATCAAAGAAGAGTTTCTAAATGTATTATTAGATATTCATTGTTTATATGGTACACAGAGAGATACACAGGTGCTTATGTGACGATCTAGCCCACTTTGCTATGTGCTGAAAAAATATACCCATTTTTGACCTAGGATTAATATAAGAAGTTTGTGAGTGTATATAAGTGGTTTAGAAATTATGCCAAGACCCTTGAGACAATATAGTCAATGGTTCTGCACTTCACTCCAATGAAAACTGCCTTCGACTTCTCCAAGTATACTTTAGTAATTACATGCTATAGGTTCCCGTTTGATGGAATTACATTTCTTAGAAAATTTAGTATTCGAGACAATAACATATCCTTATGGTAAACAGTATCTATTCAGTTTTTTAATGTTAATTTGAACACATCTTTATGGTAGATATTCCATGCTCTTTCATTGAATGTAAATGGTCTACGCAAAATAAGTCAAACAGTATGGTTTGCATAATCGTGCTGTAAAGTTGTAGTCTTTAGGACTTGGTTAATCTTGTTGCGTTTTCAAGTCTCAAATTGTGTTTGGTATAGTGAGACCGGTTCTGATTATCTGGATAATTCTGGGATCTGATTGATTTAGTTATGAATAATTAGTTTACTAGTAGCTGCAACAAACTGATTCCAGAGTTATCTGATTACTTAGGGCCAGTATACATGCAAATCCTAAGATAATCAGACTTTGCCAAACACTGAACTTATTATCTGCATTATTTTGACTTTAAACTACACAGGCACATTAAATGCTATATCATTCTGCCTGTTTAGTTGCAACTTATAGTAATATTCGTCAGTATGTAGTTACTGAAAGTATATATGCCACTGTGTATACACGGTGTATTTGACATTTTAGCAACCCATAAACAATAGTCAATACAAGGCTACAGTGCATGGCCGTAACAGGTGTTTTCTGGCTCACCCACCTTATACAGTAGTAACTACCAACTTTTATTGCATAATGTGTACTGCATGACAACATGATACTCCAAAATGGTTTTACATTCTTAAAGCTACATGGGTTTGTTTAAAGTCAACACCTTGTTTATATATTTCCCTTTAAAATGTAACTAAGGTATTTAGTTATATGACAATTGAGCTTCTAACTTAATTATATATGATAACTCAATCCATTTAACTTTACACTTTGTCTCATTTGGTTTAATATGTCTATGTTTAGAAACATAATGATCATTTAGTATGACTCTACTCTAATTCTTCTTTGCTTCTTGTTTTTATCTATTTTCATGTGTTTTGCTGGTAAACTTTGAACATTTAGGTGTCATTTGGATTGTAGTAAAATATATGTGGATTGAGGTGTAATCATAGCTTTGATGGTTGTTGGACTTGTTAAAGGGTTGATATATAATGAATCAGGAATGGTATGCAAGAAATAAAGTGTTCTAATCTAGAATAAATATAATGATCATTTAGTATGACTCTACTCTAAGGTCATGTTTGGCAACATGCGTTAAGGAAGCGTTTAGGAGCGACAAGCGGCAAGCGGTAAGCATTTAGATGAAAAGCTTGTTTGGCAACATCTATAATAGTGGTTGAAACTATCCTAACCGCTCCAAAATGAAATGCTTCTTGAATGAGCTTTCCAGAATTGCTCCAAGCGTTTAGATACTGAAATTACATATATACCCCCATTTGTTTAATCATTTATTTTATTTTAATGTTTATATGACCTTTTTCGTAATTTTACACTTTATAATTACTGCTACAACTACGTTACCAAACATGTTTTTTAAATAAACAACTACAGCTTACTGCTACTGCTAACTGCTTACTGCTACTGCTACGTGTCGCCAAACATAGTCTTTGCTTCTTGTTATTAAAACCCTTAACTTTAAATCATCTTTTAATTAAAATCCTTAACTATTTTATCCGATAATTTATTATCTACTTTAAATAACATGGTATTTTGATCACTATAACTTCTTTTTCTTTATTCTTGTAACATGTAAAGCTGACATTTAGTTTAAATGAATATAAACCAAAAAAATAGTGAAACATTTGGATGTCAACACTACATAATACCTGTTAAAAAAAGGTCGTAATCAAGTTGCTTACACAAACTACAAATTGCAACTTAAATATATGTGTTGTTCTTCTGCTTGATTCAAACCAAAGAACAATATATATGTTACTCAAGAACCAAAAATCGACAAACCCGGCATAAAATGGGTCGGGTTAGTCGATTAAGTAAAAAAGTAAGTCATTTAAAGTTGCTGATAAATGTTTTTATTATGCAATCAAACAACGTTACGGACCATGGATAAAAGAATCAAATGGTTTTCTTAAACTATATTTATTGTTAGAGGGTTTATTTAAAGAACAATGGTATAGAACTATAGACTATAGAGGCCTGACAAATATGCCTAAACTTAGGTCTAATCCATTAACAATTTGACACATTACTCATACATTTGGTCTCTCTGAATCTTCACTTTTGAGGTATTCACTTGTTATCATCTTGTTCTTAGGTATATTTTTAGCCATGCATTTTAGGCATATCAATCATTTCCTTATTTAAATTGTCCAACAAAGTTAAAGATAAAAATACTGGAAAAAAAGTGAAGAGGTTAAATCATAAAGTGACTAAAAGTTCAGAGATTAAAGCATAGACTCAATGTTAAGGACGAAAACATTGCAGAAAATAGTTAAAGGGCTAAAACATATATTGGCTTAAAGTTAAATGATTGAAACACTATTAAACTTTTAATAAAACTGAAACTTTACTTAACCCTTGTCGGAAAATTGACCTAGGATTTATTGGTGGTGTACGAAGGCGGTTGTGGTGGTGGTGAATCTTCGGTGGTCCAGTGGACATCTTGAAAGTGTGTAGTGATGATTATTTGAGTGATGATTTTGGTAAATTTGAGGTTTTGTGACATTAATGAAACTAAAGGGTGTGAAATAAAAGTTAAATTTATTCTCTCCATTTTGTGTCTATCAAGTAAATTATCTAATTGTTGTGTTTTCGAGTTTTTTTGGTAAAAATAAAAATGATGAGTAAAGAAAAGAAGAAGAGCGGTAGAAAGAAAAGATAGTTGCACTATATTTCAAGTACTCGAGTTGAAAAGAAATGAAAAGGAATGGAAGGAAAATAACAAAGTTGTGTTCTCGAGTTTGAAAGGAAAAAAAAAAGGAAAAAAGATAAAGTTATAATTATGCCATTTTAAACATAAAAAGACAAACATAATAGAAGATATATAAAATAATGAGGGTTATATTGGTTATTTTATAAAAAACAGTTATATTTGGACGGAAACTTTAAAAAGAAAAAAATCATATCAGTTTCTTTCTCTTTCCTTTTCTTTCTGATTAAGAAAAGCTCGCAAACACAATAATTTTTTACTTCCTTTCATATTCTTTCTTAAAAATAAATAAAAAAAATAAAATAAAAAAATAAACGTTATTGTTTGTGGTCATGTGTCAGAGAGCCTGGAACGCACACACCACCCCTCGTGTGGTCTGGGAAAATGCGACGGGACAGCACCAACCGCACACAGTCGGTGGTGTTTTCAAGTGTCGCACCGTCTGGACCACCCCAGATGGTCCCGCATGTTTTTTTATTGTATTTGTATTTTGGTGAGTTATTTTTTGGTCATAGGGTAAACGATGGCACCGGAATTTAGTGTTATAGGAGGAAGGTGTGTTTTTGGTTGTGATGGATTCTTGTGTTATAAAAAAAGGTGTTGATGTGGTATCTCTTTTTCCCACGATACCACCCGACCACATTTCCCGTGCCTTATGCTCTCAACCTTTTAAGCACCTAAATGTTTGTTTGTTTGTGAATGTAAATATCTTAAGGAACTATTTGGTAAAAACTAAAAATATGTTGCAAATTCACTTAAGTTTTTGGGGTTTTTGGATTTAATCTAAGCTTAGTTTACAAAACAAGCATACGAGCTTATGTTGTTTTAAAACACGGCGCGATAAATTGTTTTTGCATTAATTATGTTGTTTCAACATGCAATAAGCTGATAAGCAAGCCAAGAAAGGGTTCAAAATAGTCACAACGCTTAAGCAACATAAACCTAAATTAAAGACTTGCTCATGCGGGCAACATGATCGATTAACAGTGAAAACCTATTTCCTTTACTAGAATTTGCATTTGAAACATACTCAACAAACAGAAACTTATGTAATTTCTTATAAATAAATAAAAAACTAGATTGCAAACGCGTAACTTAAATCCAAGAAATTATAAGGGTGTGTAGATAACTAGATATGATCAAATCTTGTAATGGATTAATCTCCGAATCACAAATTAACACAAAAGCATGAAACTTTATTTCAAAGCTAAAATGAGTATACATAAAAATTGCGTGAAAACTGACATGCGTTTGGCTGGTGGTTTACGGGGGTGGCGGTGGTGTGGAGTCGCTGATGGACATGTTTACTGAGAGTATGCAGTGATGATTGTTTAAGTGATAAGTAAGTTTGTTTTGTTTGAATAAACTAGGAAGTGTTTGTGGTCACTCAGCGTGATTAGTAACCAACCAACTTGATTGGAATTCATATCCTAGTTTCATCTATTGAAGGCGACTTGTATTCAATCCTCAACTTTTGTAACAAAAAAAATCCAAGGATCATGTTTAAAGAAAAAATAATAATAAAATGTGTCATTGGTTAATCTTGGTTAATCTCCATACGTATACTACAAAGACTTAACCATTATCAAAGAAACCGAAACAAAACATCCGGAAATGGAAAAAATCGTTTATCACAGTTCGGTTTAGGTTTTTAATTTTAGGAGGAATTGCATATGTATCCGCCTAAAAGTTAATAATTGCATATTTATCCTTCATTCATGTAAACCTAAACCAAACCATGTATAACATACACATATATTTTCAAATAACCACTTATTTAGAGTATTCGCATGTCCGATTACCCGACAGTTTCATAAAAATAGTGAAATAAATAAATTTCCTCATATGAAAAATAAGTTTCAACTACCACTACATTTTTAGTTAAAACTTAGAAATAAAAACATAGGGAGTAACATTAATGGCACCAACCATTTCACACACACTAATTACACCATCAAAAACACATACAAACACAATTATCTTTCACAAAATCCCCTAAGAATCAGATAATGACAACATGATACTCCAAAATGGTTTTACATTCTTAAAGCTACATGGGTTTGTTTAAAGTCAACACCTTGTTTATATATTTCCCTTTAAAATGTAACTAGGGTTTAGTTATATGACAATTGAGCTTCTAACTTAATTATATATGATAACTCAATCCATTTAACTTTACACTTTGTCTCATTTGGTTTAATATGTCTATGTTTAGAAACATAATGATCATTTAGTATGACTCTACTCTAATTCTTCTTTGCTTCTTGTTTTTATCTATTTTCATGTGTTTTGCTGGTAAACTTAGAACATTTAGGTGTCATTTGGATTGTAGTAAAATATATGTGGATTGAGGTGTAATCATAGCTTTGATGGTTGTTGGACTTGTTAAAGGGTTGATATATAATGAATCAGGAATGGTATGCAAGAAATAAAGTGTTCTAATCTAGAATAAATATAATGATCATTTAGTATGACTCTACTCTAATTCTTCTTTGCTTCTTGTTATTAAAACCCTTAACTTTAAATCATCTTTTAATTAAAACCCTTAACTATTTTATCCGATAATTTATTATCTACTTTAAATAACATGGTATTTTGATCACTATAACTTCTTTTTCTTTATTCTTGTAACATGTAAAGCTGACATTTAGTTTAAATGAATAAAAACTAAAAAAATAGTGAAACATTTGGATATCATCACTACATAATACCGGTTAAAAATAGGTCGTAATCAAGTTGCTTACACAAACTACAAATTGCAACTTAAAGATATGTGTTGTTCTTCTGCTTGATTCAAACCCAAGAACAATATGTTACTCAAGAACCAAAAATCGACACACCCGGCGTAAAATGGGTCGGGTTGGTCGATTTAGTAAAAAAGTAGGTCATTTAAAGTTGCTGATAAAAGATTGCCAACAATAGTTAAATGTTTTTATTATGCAATCAAACAACGTTACGGACCATGGAGGCCTAACAAATATGCCTAAATTTAGGTTTAATCCATTAAAAATTTGACACATTACTCAAACATTTTGTCTCTCTAAATCTTCACTTTTGATTTATTCACTTGTTATCATCTTGTTCTTAAGTATATTTTTAGTCATGCATTTTAGGCATGTCAATCATTTTCCTTATTTAAATTGTCCAACAAAGTTAAAGATAAAAAGATTGGAAAAAAAGTGAAGAGGTTAAACCATAAATTGACTCAAAGTTCAGAGATTAAAGCATAGACTCAAAGTTAAGGACGAAAACATTGCAGATAATAGTTAAACGGGTAAGACTTAGGATCAAATGAGAAGAAAACTTAAAATGAGAAGAATGAGAAATAACTATAGCCACACATTATAGATGCATTGAATTGAATTAGATGCATTTCTAATCTTTTAGATGCACCATAATATATTTTCTAGCAAAAAATTAGATGCATATACATATATTAGATGCATTTCATCAAGTTAGACGAATTTTATGTATTTTTTGTCCACTGCGGATCAAATTTGTTGCTAGTACTACTTTGCATCGTTTTCACTTCAAAATCAATTTCGAAACTAATTGAGGCGCATCTAAAAGAATAGATATGCATCTAATTCAACTCGATGCATCTCAAATGTGTGGTTATAGCTATTTCTCATCCTTCTCATTTTAAGTTTTCTTCTCACTGGATCCCTACTCAGTGTGTAGTGATGATTATTTGAGTGATGATTTTGGTAAATTTGAGGTTTTGTGACATTATTGAAACTAGAGGGTGAGAAATGAAAATTAAATATTATTCTCTCCATTTTGTGTCTATCAAATAAATTATCTAACTGTTGTGTTTTCGAGTTATTTTGGTAAAAATAAAAATGATGAGTAAAGAAAGTAAAGAAGAGCGGCAGAAAGAAAAGATAATTACACTTATATTTCAAGTACTCGAGTTGAAAAGAAATGAAAAGGAATGGAAGGAAAATAACAAAGTTGTGTTCTCGAGTTTGAAAGAAAAAAAAAGGAAAAAAGATGAAGTTATAGTTATGCCATTTTAAACATAAAAAGGCAAACATAATAGAAGATATTTAAAATAATAGGGGTTATATTGGTTATTTTATAACAAACAGTTAGAGTGTCAATTTGTTTCCGCCATATTTGGGCAGAAACTTTAAAATGAAAAAAATAATATCAATTTCTTTCTCTTTCCTTTTCTTTCAGCTTGAGAAAAACTCGCGAACACAATAATTTTTTATTTCCTTTCATATTCTTTCTTTAAAAAAATAAATAAAAAATAAAAAATAAAAAAAACCGTTAGTGTTTGTAGTCATGTGTTAGAGAGCCTGGAACACACACACCACCCCTCGCGTGGTCTGGGAAAATGCGACGGGACGGCACCAACCGCATACAGTCGGTGGCGTTTTCGGGTGTCGCATCGTCTGGACCACCCCAGATGGTCCCACATTTTTTTATTGTATTTGTATTTTAGTGGGTTATTTTTTGGTCATAGGGTACATGATGGCACCAGAATTTAGTATTATAGAAGGAAGGGGTAGGAGGAAGGGGTACGTGTTTTTGGTTGTGATGGATTCTTGTGTTATAAGAAACGGTGTTGATGTGGCATCTCTTTTTCCTACGACACCATCCGACCACATTTCCTGCACCTTATGCTCTCAACCTTTTAAGCACCTAAATGTTTGTTTGTTTTTGAATGTAAATATCTTAAGGAACTATTTGGTAAAAACTAAAAATATGTTGCAAATTCACTTTTAAGATTTTGGGGTGTTTGGATTTAATCTAAGCTTAGTTTACAGAACAAGCATACGAGCTTATGTTGTTTTAAAACACGGCGCGATAAATTGTTTTTGCATTAATTATGTTGTTTCAACATGTAATAAGCTGATAAAGTGATAAGCTAGCCAAGAAAGGTTTCAAAATAGTCACAACGCTTAAGCAACGTAAATCTAAATTAAAGACTTGCTCATGCGGGCAACATGATTAACAGTGAAAACCTATTTCGTTTACTAGAATTTGCATTTGAAACATACTCAACAAACAGAAACTTATGTAATTTCTTATAAAAAAAAATAGATTGCAAACGCGTAACTTTTAATCCAAGAAATTATAAGGGTATGTAGATATGATCAAATCTTGTAATGGATTAATCTCCAAATCACAAATTAACACAAAAGCATGAAACTTTATTTCATAACTGAAATGAGTATACATAAAAATTGCGTGAAAACTGACATGCGTTTGGCTGGTGGTTTACAGGGGTGGCGGTGTTGGTGGAGTCGCCGATGGACATGTTTACTGAGAGTATGCAGTGATATTGTTTGAGTGATAAGTTAGTTTTGTGACATTAGTTAAAGTGAAGGGTGATAAATGCGAATTAGAGATCAATGTCTTATCAAAGTATCAACTAAGTTTCATGTCACTCAGCGTGATTAGTAAGTAGTAACCAACCAACTTGATTGGAATTCATATACTAGTTTCATCTATTGAAGGCGACTTGTATTCAATCCTCAACTTTTGTAACAAAAAAAATCCAAAAGATCATGTTTAAAGAAAAAAATAATAATAAAATGTGTCATTGGTTAATCTCCATACGTATACTACAAAGACTTAACCATTATTGAAGAAACCGAAACAAAACATCCGGAAATGAAAAAAATCGTTTATCACAGTTCGGTTTAGGTTTTTAATTTTAGGAGGAATTGCATATGTATCCGCCTAAAGTTAATAATTGCATATTTATCCTTCATTCATGTAAACCTAAACCAAACCATGTATAACATACACATATATTTTCGAATAACCACTTATTTAGAGTATTCGCATGTCCGATTACCCGACAATTACATAAAAATAGTGAAATAAATAAATTTCCTCATAGGAAAAATAAGTTTCAACTACCACTACATTTTTAGTTAAAACTTAGAAATAAAAACATAGGGAGTAACATTAATGGCAGTATGGCACCAACCATTTCACACACACTAATTACACCATCAAAAACACACACATACAAACACAATTATCTTTCACAAAACCCCCCTAAGAATCAGGCATCATTCTCAATAATCTGATCTCGTTGACTTTCAAAGCTTGCAACAAATTGCTTGTGGGTCATTTGTGTGTTGCCCACCAGCTGTACGTTTGATAAAAGGGTTTTGGGTCATTTGTGTTTACGACAGCTGTTTAAGGTGAAAAAGGGTTTCGCAAGTGGTTAGTTGGCCTTTTTTCCATTCATTTTGGGCTTTTTTTTTTTTTAAGATTATTATTAGTGTTTACTTTATATAGTGTTAATTAGTTAGTTGAATTTTGAAACTATAAACGAAACCAAACCTGAATGGCACCCACCAAACGTAAGCTCGAAAAAACTAACGTGGTGGAGGAAGTGTTAGACTTAGTTATACCTTATATACACAATGTTGACGACCGAAACTCTGTTTCCTTAGTTTCTAGTAAGTTTTGTGAGATTGATGGCATTGCACGTAAGCGTGTAACTGTCCACACACTTTACTCCAACCCTTCTCGTTTAAGTAAGAGATTCCCTTTCATCGAGTCGTTAACACTCAAAGGTCCTCCATATCATTTAATTCATAAAAAGGAGTATGCTATCCGAATCACCCCATGGATCGAACAGTTAGCTCTTGAGTTTAGGTGTTTGAAAGAACTTCATATCCGTGGTCTGGTTGTTCATGATGAAGATCTCGAGAAATTGGCGAGAACTCGTGGTAAGGATTTAAGGAGCTTGAAGATTAAGAAGTGTAAAAGGTTTTCGACGGATGGATTAAGGCATGTCTCTAAGTATTGTAACCAATTGAGAACTTTGAATTTGGGTTATTCTAATTATATTGGAGTGAAAGATGGGATTTGGTTACATCAATTGGCATTGAATAGCACGGTTTTGGAAATGTTCAAATTTAAGAATACGGATATTCTTGATGCAGAAGATCTTACATTTTTTGCAAAAAACTGTTGTAACTCATTAATATCGTTCAAGATTGGAAAGTGCTATCTAAGTAAACTAGGAGATGCCTTTAGAAATGCGATTAGGTTGGAACATTTTTCTGGAGATAATTGTGACAATGAGAGTGACCTTGTTGGTTTCCAGTTTCCCCAACATATGTGTTCAATAAGTATAGAGGGTTTGCCAGTAACTCGCTGTTCAATTGTATTCCCTTTTTTGAATCGGATAAGGAAATTGAAACTTGTATATTTAGATATGGATGAAAAGTGCCAGTGTTTATTGTTTCAGAGGTGTCCCAATTTGGAAGTTCTCTATACCGAGGATGTATGTGGAGACATGGGATTGCAAGTTATTGGTCAGTTTTGCAAGAAATTGCGCAAACTTACCCATAATGGGTTTGTGACTCAAGTAGGGCTGATTGCTCTGGCAAAGGGATGTGCTAATTTGGAGTCTTTAAATGTTATTCTTAGAGATATTTCAAATGAAGCTCTCAAGTGTGTAGGAACTCATTTAAAGAATTTGCGTGATTTCCGTATATGGTTGGGTAACAAATTAGATGGTACAAGAAATTTACCGCTAGACAACGGGGTTAGAGCTATGCTAATGGGTTGCATCAAACTTGAAAGGCTAGATATCAGTTTTTGCCATGGAGGATTGACGGATGTGGGTTTGGAATATATCGGGAAGTATGGTGCTAATTTGCGGTCTCTATCTCTTTCTCATATAGGAAAGTCTAATGCAGGACTTGTGAAGTTATCGGAAGGGTGCCCAAGATTAAGAAAACTCATATTAAGGGATTGTCCCTTTAGCAAACAAGTTGTTGCCAGTTATGTGTTTAATATACCTTCTCTAAGGTATGTTTGGGGTTACAGTGATCTTATGGTTTGGGGACTCACTCGTCCAGGTTTTCAACTTTGAAACATTGGTATGTGTGTTCTTCGTCATTTACTTGCAAGTTATTGTTATTTACCTATTAATATTAATAACGGTGTCTTACTTTGGGAGTTTTTGTAGTCTTGGAATATTTGTGAATTTTAATCAATTGCATGCTTTCTATCTTCTGATTAGCACGAGTTAGGTTTTTTACGAGTTTTCTATTAGACCAAATAAAGGGTGTTTGTATATCTCATGAGCCTAAACACACACAGAGTGAAATCATGTATAAAGGATTGCACCATCCCATATTAAATACTCCTACCGACTTGGGACCAAATCTTGCCGCCGAGAGGTGATAAATGGCCAATGCATAAAGAAAATGAATTAAAAAGTGGATAAAGTTTATGTAATTGGTTTAAAGTATTAAAGAAGACGGCCTAAAAATTTTTAAAACTGCAATTCAGTTTATGATAGAAGTCTGAACTCGTGTAACTGTCTATTGGGGTCTAGGTATGACATATTTCAACAACTTACAGTAGCCGCCAAAACATACAAACTCATGTGTTTCTTAATTTCTTCTCTTTCAAAGGATCATGTGTGCACTACTTGAGCATATTTGTAGCAACATACTGTCTGATGGTGATTGCATAGTCATCCACACTTAGAGTGCAGTGCGTATACAACTTATATGGAAACCGAAAGCTACTGAAATTAGATAGATAACACGGGAAAATATAGTCGTCGGAAATCACTAGTAAACGTACATTACAGACATGACTATGTTCATGTTATTTCTTTATAATTGACAGAAAAATAAATTCTCAGATTTTAAATGTCAAATATATGTTTCCGCCTTTCTTATTATTACCCTCTGAATTTGTTAATCTTTATTCATTTTGAACCGCATCTGTTAATCTTTAATAACGTGTATAGGAAGGAGCAAGTTGAAAAGGAAGTCTCCAACAAGTGACGAAATATAAGAAGAAAAGGAAATGTCTAAAATGAAGAGTAAACACAAGAAAGAAGAGATTGAGATGAAAGAAATGTTTAAACTCAAAATTCGCATCTGGAATGACTTGTAGCTTGTTTTGCTATGGGTTTAATCATTAGGTTGTGACCTGTAAAACTTTGAGTCGTTTATGGTTAATTGTATATCATGCACCTCCTGCTTTGTTGGTGGTTCTCAGGATGAAATTGCAGAAATACTTGTTGAGTGGATATGCACTTACGTTAATTATCCTTCGTACCACAACCAATAGTTTTTTGTTTTGTTTTTTTACCCTACATGCTTTTGTTTCCTGGTTCGTATATGGCAATAACAGTAACATCAAATTACTTACTGAAATTGAACTTCAGGTAAAAAAAAAAAAAAAAAAAAAAAAAAAAAAAAAAAAAAATCGCTCTGTTACCTTTAGGAGTTCATTGTGAACTGTAGAATTTCCGGTTTGCATTGGGGAAACAGGGAAGTGTGTTTTCAATTTAAGAGGGTTAGCATGGTTGGTTTGGTGTTTGCTGTAAATCGGGGTTAATATTCATAAATGGTTCAAAATAGGTGTGTGTTTCGCATCTAGTTTTTTTTTTTGATCGCCTTGACAGGTCAAGGTTCTATTCGACGTTGTGGGTCTAAATAAATAGCGTTTTCTTGGTAAACACCTTACAATATCTCGTGACCACTTCTATTTGTTTGTTAGTCTAGCCCAGTTGTAGTCTTACAGTGTCGGGTTGGTATGCGTTTTTTTCCCTTAGACGTGTTGATAAAATTAGAGATTAGAGTGTCTCCTTTTGTGTGTATCAACTGTAAGTGTTTGTGTTTTTCATACGTGCTTCAGCGTAAAATAGAATGTTGCAATTGCCTTTTTAGTTTACGAATGACTAACACTTTTTTGGGTAAAAAAGCTTTTTTCATTGTTTTTGTTACCACTATATAATGCATTGACATAACGGAAGTTGTTAGGAACAAAATAAAATATTTCAAATCAATAAATCGTTAACCTGAACATTGAAGTGATGAGTTTAAGACGGTTGCCGTGAGAAAACGGCGGGAGGAGGGTGAGAAATATGCAGTATATATCAACAATCGACCAGATAACATTGTTATAACTCTTTGTAAGATTGGGATCGATTACCACATCGGTTAACTATCTAGAAGTAGGCATCGTATTAACATCAATTCGTGCTCAGTGTGTAATAATGGTTATGGATCAAATGAGCTATTTTATTTGCTCTTGCGAAGTTGCCTATTAAAGTTTGGAGTTTAATCGGTCGTGGCGTGATGCCCAATTACCGGTCTTTAATTAGTCTAGAGGACGAGATAGATAGATTGCATGAGGAAGCAAATGTTCTTCAAAGAAGGATGTTCGTGTGATCGCTGCTACTACTTGTGGATCTTTTGAAATTCGAAATAATAGTCACTTCAATCTTCATTTTATGAGAAATAAGTGATATTTTGTTCTATTCGTCTTTTTTCTTTTTATTGGTTAAAATATAGGCGATTTAATGTCTCATGTTGGAATGAATGGTTGAAAAACCCTTTGTAAATTTCTAGCTTCTTGCTAGAATTTTTTTCTTTTATTTAATTTCCTTTTGCTGTTCAAAAAAAAAACAAAATACAAAATTTTCGTCTATAAAAGATGTGTGGTCAAAAAGTAAAATATGGTTATGATATTTAGTTATGTGTTATCTTTTCTTCTTTATTTACATGTATAATTTCTAATTAATGGATAAGTTTTTTGCTCCTTTAATCTACTTCTACCCTCGTGAAGAATTCTTTCCGTAGTGAGTCACTTGGTTCTTTGATAATGGAGCTAGGTTTTTGATCCTTCACCTCGTGCGATCATTAACAATGGTGAATATATATGTTCCACGCAACGATACAAAAGATGATGCCTAATTAGACCTCCCTGCAGACAAAAAATTGAAGGATAAGGTGAAAAGAGGGTCACTGACCAACGCGGTTGCTTATATCCACGCCAAACCCGCTCTAGGTGGCACATGTACCAACCTCGTCATATGGTTGTATTACCCTTTTAACGATCCATCAGTGTTCCAATTTGGAGAATACCTCCTTGATCCAAATGAAAAACAAATGCTACTTGATTATTTGAGTAGTGTTTATTCAGAAGAATCATCAAAAATGCAGTAGAGAAGAGAAACCGGTAGGAAACAAATGTAGGAAGAACCATGCCAATTAGTCGCAGCTTGAACCGCATCCATATTTACCATCTTTACAAACCTATTACACCAGAAAAAAGTGCGCATGTTGAGAATTACTACAGGTTTGTTTCGGTATTTGGTGTAAAAGATCTCTAATCAAAATATGTGAGTAGACGATGAGCGAAATAGACTGAAGATTGTTTAGCTGTTTGGTTTCATAATTCGCTAAAGTAAAAAGCCCAATGACTTGTACATAAAAATAATAGTCCAACAAAAATAATGTGGTAAATGACTTTTAAAATTGTTAACAAATCGCAAGCCAACATAATTCATGTTCAACATTATATTTTTGTGAAGCTACCACGTCCATTCATTGATAAAACAAAATCTTTCGAGTAAAATTCTAAAAGATCCTTTTTTTTTTTTTTTTTTTCCTTCTTCTTAAATAAAGAGGTTAGTGTGAAATTAAATAGTGGGAGAAAACTAAAGGAAAAAGTATTAAATAAGCGAATTTTAAGACACTTACTAATATGAACCTAAGGCCATGTTTCTTTTTTACTAAATGAGAAAGGATAGTAGGGCCTACTCCTATATAAGCCTCTTATTGGGGAGGTCTTGAGTTCCGGTGAAAGGTGAACTATATATTAAACCAAGCTTATAATAAGCAATAATGAGTTTTGGTATTTAACATTCCCAATCCAATTCTACAATACAGAGAAATTCAGATAATGCATAAACAAAAATCTAACAATGTATGGTACATATCTCTGATGTATATCATGGCAGTTTATATCAGAGGTGATATAAACACACAGCTTCCCAGCTTTCCATTCAATTGTTCACCAATTCACAACCATAACTCTGTGACCGGGCCAGAACCTTTGAAGTTGAAAAGCATTCAAAAAACTCATCACTGCATTTTACATCCAAATAGATGACTTTGCTAATGAAGTATGTTCCATGAGAATAAGAACATTCCACTGTTGTACCAGCTTAACAGCTTTATGATGGTAGAACTCATTAACTCAAGTACCTATATTTCTGTCCTGCTACCCCAACTAAGTACACAGAATAGAAGTAAGGATGCGTCAGCCATGAATTTACCATCAAGATAATAGCCAACTGTACAAACCATCGTATCCCAAACACTCCCATTCCACCATAACTTGTTCATTATCAATACACTGCATATCAACCTTCCAATAATCCATGACTTTCTTCACTTTGGGAGGTCTTGAGTTATTTGCCTTGTGAATATAAACTCATTAATAAAAAAAAGTGAGCTTTATTTAAAAAATAATACTATTAAATTAGTGAAACTCACTATCTTCCTCATTTAGTAAAAAAGAAACACCCTTAAGTTTAAATCATCTATACTACATATAATGCATGGAACACTCTCTATCCAAAATTTTCAGATGGCTTACAATACTTTAATGCACCTAATTTTCGGAATTACAACAAAGTAAGCATATTGTACAACAAAAAAAATAAGCGTTGTGTCATTTTAAGACCAAAATTCTATCAAACAACATTAATGTTATTAAATAGTAGTCATTAAAACACCCTCTATATAAAAAAATTAAAAATTATCAAGCATTGTTTACAATTATTTAGAGCACAAAGATAACTAAAAAAGTATTATCCAACACATATAATTAATACACTATTTAATTTATCCTCTCACAAAAATACACAATCATTTTACCGCAATGTACAATCAAATTAATCTTCCAAAATATTAACCTACAAAACATAGACGAAATATGCAGTTACATATCAACAATCGACATAATTGTTATTAACTCTTTGTTTTATCTGTTACAAAATACAAAATTTTCGTCTATAAAAGATGTGTGGTCAAAAAGTAAAATATGGTTATGATATTTAGTTATGTGTTATCTTTTCTTCTTTATTTACATGTATAATTTCTAATTAATGGATAAGTTTTTTGCTCCTTTAATCTACTTCTACCCTCGTGAAGAATTCTTTCCGTAGTGAGTCACTTGGTTCTTTGATAATGGAGCTAGGTTTTTGATCCTTCACCTCGTGCGATCATTAACAATGGTGAATATATATGTTCCAAGCAACGATACAAAAGATGATGCCTACTTAGACCTCCCTGCTGACAAAATTTTGAAGGATAGGGTGAAAAGAGGGTCACTGACCAACGCGGTTGCTTATATCCACACCAAACCCGCTCTAGGTGGTACATGTAGTGACCTCGTCATATGGTTGTATTACCCTTTTAACAGTCCATCAGCGTTCTAATTTGGAGAATACCTCCTTGATCCAAATGAAAAAAAAATGCTACTTGATTATTTGAGTAGTGTTTATTCAGAAGAATCATCAAAAATGCAGTAGAGAAGAGAAACCGGTAGGAAACAAATGTAGGAAGAACCATGCCATGATTAGTCGCAGCTTGAACCGCGTCAATATTTACCATCTTTACAAACCTATTAGACAAGGAAAAAGTGCGCATGTTGAGAATTACTACAAGTTTGTTTTGGTATTTGGTGTAAAAGATCTCTAATCAAAATATGTGAGTAGACGATGAGCTGAAATAGAATGAAGATTGTTTAGCTGTTTGGTTTCATAATTCCATGTGAGTAGTGAATCCCTTAATATAGTTCCAAAAAGTTAAAATGTCCTATGTACCTTAATCTATTATTGTAACATACAATATTACAAAATCAATATAGTGATACGCCCTGGGCTTTATGTCATATTATATTTATTTAGGAGTCGTATTAGGATAAACCAAAGTATCATAACCAAATGGGATAAACAAAAGTATCACATACCAAACAGGATAAACCAAAGTATCCTGATCAAACGGGATAACCCAAATTATCCCCTACAACTAAAACAAACGAGATAACCCAAAGTATCCCTACACTAAAACAAAGGAAATTGCAACTAAAACTTATGCACTAACATCAAAAGAAAAGATGAGAAAACGAAAGTTGGTTCTAAAACTACAACCCCTAAAGAACCTTCCAAACAAAAAACGGGGCGTGTATTTCCATAGCAAAACATAAAGATCCACCTCACAAATAAATATCAAAACATGGGTGGGATTTATTATAGCACTTACAAGGTTAAGGTTTAAAGGGAGCCCTCAGAACCTCTGGCGTGTAGCCGGCGGCGGAAAAGTTTAGGTTTGTTAGGATCGGTTGACAAAGGCTCTTTATACCATGTAAATTTATGAGATAGGAATGTGTTTTCTATTATTTTCTTAATCGTACATACAAGTATACATCATATAAATAATGACTAGGGATAAACTATTTAGGGTAAATTGCTAAACTCTAGCTAATCAACATTAAAGGACAAATAATTGCCAACACATTGAGCTTATCCCTATACTCGAAATACACAGCTAACAAGCATAACCGGCAAAACGTTGAAACTAAGCACAATGTGCTTGTTTCCATCCGTATAAAGATCTTTGTAATCAGCACACACGATGAGAAACCGAGCATACACAAAACCTGGTGGCTAATACATATACACAGCCTCAAAAATTCCGCCGTTAAAAAATACATTCTTAACATAAAAAATACACATTGAGTTAAGCCTATCGATAAATATTAAAAAGCACAATAATGACTCGTACATAAAAATAATCGTGTAACAAAAATAATGTGGTAAACGACTTTTAAAATTGTTAACAAATCGCAAACCATCAACACATAATTCTTGTTCAACATTATATTTTTGTGAAGCTACCACGTCCATTCATGGATAAAACAAAATCTTTTGAGTAAAATTCTAAAAAGACCGTTTTTTTTGTTTTTTTTTTAATAAAGAGGTTAGTGTAAAATTAAATAGTGAGAGAAAACTAAAGGGAAAAAGTATTAAATAAGCGAATTTTAAGACACTTACGGTCAGTTCTCGAGTTATTTCATTAAAGAATTTCATTAAAGAAAAGGGAATGAAAGTGAAAAGGTTTACTTCAACATTGTGTTCTCGAGTTATTTCATTAAAGAAAATGGAAGTAAACTGGAAGTAAAGTTAGTGTTATTTGGATGAATTTGTTTTACTTCCATTTCCGCCCAAATATGAGAGGAAAGTGTTTTACTTCCATTTCCTTCCCTTTTCTTTAATGAAATAACTCGAGAACACAGCGTTAATAAGCTAAGTCTAAATCATGAAACATAAAAAACAAAGGGCTCTTTATTATAGCGAAATCTAAAGCAGCATGCATTTGGGCGGGCCAAAGGTTAATTCTTGGTCGGTTCAAGCGAAACGGGGCCAGCAAGGGTTGGGGGGGGGGGGATCGGATTCCCTGTGGTTCAGTTCAGAGCAGAATGTGGACCTTCTTTGAGATGGTAGACTGGGACAAAAGGATCATTTGATCCGTCTAATTTAACTCTTTTCGTGAACTCTAAAAGTTGACTCTTCTCGATTTTCAATTATTCTTCTTTTGGTGCTCCTAAATTTTTTGATATCACCGACAAAAATAAATTTACAAATTTTCATTTTGTTGCTAGAGAAATACATATGTACGCGTATTTATTTACAAATAAAAAACAAATAATTATAACTTTGTGACAAAGTGAACATTTTATGATAAATGTTTTAAAAGGTCTAGTGCAGAGCAAACGATCCGAACGGATCGGACCGACCAACAATCGATCGAGACCGGACCGGACCGGACAGACCACAAACCTATTATTTAGCCTTGTTGTCCTCAGTCTTTGCTTTTTGCTAATTCAGTTCTCGATCCGAACCACAAACCTATTATTTAGCCTTGTTGGACCGGACCGACCGATCGAGACCGGACGGGACCAACCACATTCGGTCCAATCCTCGGTCTTGACTTTTTGGCTAGTTCGATCGTCGGTCTTGTCGGTCTGGTCCGGTCCGGTCCTGTACCCATGCTGACCCCTGTTATTCCCTATCTACACTAGTGTTTTCATTATAAAACACACACCACACGATCGCTTTCATTCCATTTCACACACGCACACTAATTACACCATCAAAAACACACACAAACACAATTATCTGTCGCAAAAAAGAAACCCCCCTATGAATCAGCCATCATTCTCAATAATCTGATCTTTTTCAGTTTCAAGAATTGCATGCGATCAAAGGTTTGGTTTTGGGTCATTTGTGTTTGCACACCAGGTGTTTGATACAATGTCCCATTGACTTAAATGCTGTATTTTTATGATGGGCTATGCTATTGATTGTTATAAGATGAAAAAGGGTATCTCAAGTGGTTAGTTAAGCTGTTTAGTTAGCCTTTTATTTCATTGATTTGGGGCTTTTTCTTAAAGATTATTGTTAGTGTTTAGTGTTAGTTAGTCAGTTGAATTTTGAAACCGAAACCAAACCTTAATGGCACCCACCAAACGTAAGCTCGAAAAAACCAATGTGGGGGAGGAAGTGTTGGACTTAGTTATACCTTATATACACAGCGTCGATGACCGAAACTCTGTTTCTTTAGTTTCCCGTAAGTTTTATGAGATTGATGGCATTACGCGTAAGCGCCTAACTGTCCACACACTTTACTACCCGAACCCTGCCCGATTAAGTAAAAGATTCCCTTTCATCGAGGCGTTAACACTTAAAGGTCCCCCATCTTATTTTAATGATAGAGATGATTTTGCTATCCGAATCACCCCATGGATTGAACAGTTAGCTCTCGAGTTTAGGTGTTTGAAAAAACTTCATATCCGTGGTCTGGTTGTTCATGATGAAGATCTCGAGAAATTGGCGAGAACACGTGGTAAGGATTTAAGGAGTTTGATGATTAAGAAGTGTAAAGGGTTTTCCACAGATGGATTAAGGCATGTCTCTAACTATTGTAACCAACTGAGAACTTTGTGTTTGAAAGATTTTGGTTATATTAAAGAGAAAGATGGGATTTGGTTACATCAATTGGCATTGAATAGCATGGTTTTGGAAAAGTTACATGTTATGAATAGCACGGTTGTGGAGATGCTATATTTTAAGAATACGGATATTTGTGATGCAGAAGATCTTACACTTCTTGCGAAAAACTGTTGTAACTCATTAATATCGTTGAAGATTGGAGTGTGCTATCTAAGTAAACTAGTAGATGCCTTTAGATCTGCTATTAGGTTGGAACATTTTTCTGGAGATAATTGTGACGATAAGAGTGACCTTGTTGGTTTCCGGTTTCCCCCGAATATATGTTCTTTAAGTAGATTGAAATTGCCCGGAACTCAATATTCAACTGTACTCCCTTTTCTGAATCAGATAAGGAAATTGAAACTTGTAATTTTAGAGTGCCAGTGTTTATTGTTTAAGAGGTGTCCCAATTTGGAAGTACTATTTACCGAGGATGAATGTGGAGACAGGGGATTACAAGTTATTGGTCAGTTTTGCAAGAAATTGCGCAAACTTACTTATAATGGGCTTGTGACCCATGTGGGATTGATTGATGTGGCAAAAGGATGTACCAATCTGGAGTATTTAAAGGTTAGCCTTGGAGATATTTCAAATGAAGCGCTGGAGTGTGTAGGAACTCATTTAAAGAATCTGCGTGATTTTTGTTTTTCGTTGGATCAAGAAGACGGTATACCAGATTTACTGCTAGACAATGGGGTTAGAGCTATGCTAATGGGTTGCAGCAAACTCGAAAGGCTAGATATTTATCTCTGGCATGGAGGATTGACAGATGCGGGTTTGGAATATATCGGGAAGTATGGTGCTAATTTGCGGTCTCTATCTCTTACTCGTACAGGAAATTCTAATGCAGGACTTGTGAAGTTATCAGAAGGGTGCCCAAAATTAAGAAAGCTAAAACTGAGATGTTGCTCCTTTAGCGAGCAAGTTGTTACCAGTTGTGTGTTTTATATGCCTTCTCTAAGGTATGTTTGTCTTCACAGTGGTGATCGTACTGTTTTGGCTCTCATTCGTCCGGAGTTTCAACTCTGAAACATTGGTATGTATGTTCTTCGTCATTTACTTGGAACTTCTTGTTATTTTCCTATTAATAATAACAGTGTCTTACTTTGGGAGTTTTTGTAGTCTTGGAATATCATGATTGTGAAATTCTATCAATCACATGCTTTCTATGGTAGATATTCCATGTTCATTCATTGAATGTAAATGGTCCACAATATAAGTCAAACAGTATGATTTGCATAATCATGCTGTAAAGTTAGTCTTTAGGACTTGGTTAATCTTGTTGCGTTTTCAAGTCTCAAATAATCAAGTTTTCAAGTTGTTGTGTTTGGTATAGTGAGACCGGTTCTGATTATATGATAATTCCAGGATCAAATTGATTAAGTTTTGGATAATTAGTTTACTAGTTGCTGAAACAAACTGATCGATTCGAGAGTTACCTGATTTCTTAGGGCCATTATACATGCAAATCTTAAGATAATCAGACTTTGCCAAACACTCGAACTATAACCAGGTTTGACTTTTGTTGGGAATCCAATTTTAAAATGTAACTAAGCTTTAGTTATATGACAATTGAGCTTCTAACTTAATTATATGTAATAACTCAATCCATTTAACTTTTCACTTTGTCTCATTTGGTGCAACATGGTCTATATATGTTTAGAAACTTAATGATCATTTAGAAACTACTAATCATAGCTTTGATGAGTGTTATAATCTCACTAGTTCATTGGTATGTTTATCGTTGCTGCTGTTGTATGGCTATTATCGTCGCTGCATTGAAGATAATTTGACTAAAGATACAGGGATTAAAGAATCTGCTTTAATATAAAATCGCATTTAGTAACTTATATGTTTTCAAAATCGCATCAAAGTTGAGATTCAACAGTTTTGAGTTAGTTGTTTTGTCGACCCAAGCGACCAAGTCAATAACATTGACATCCTATCATTGTACGCGTTATGTGTTACATGTAAAACTATGTGTTATCTTTTCTTTTCTTCTTTATTTACATGTAAATTTTCTAATAAATGGATAAGTTTTTTGCTCCTTTAATCTACTTCCACCCTCGTGATAAATTCTTTCCGTCGTCAGTCACGTGTTCTTTGATAATGGAACCAAGGTTTTTGATCCTTCACCTCGTGCGATCATTAACAATGGTGAATATGTTACACGCAACGAACAGAAAATGATGCCTACTTAGACCTCCCTGCGGATAAAAATTTGAAGGATAAGGTGAAAAGAGGGTCACTAACCGACGCGGTTGCTTATATCCACGCCAAACCCGCTCTAGGTGGTACATGTAGTGACCTCGTCATATGGTTCTATTACCCTTTTAATGGTCCATCAGCGTTCCAATTTGGAGAATTCACCAACGTTCATTTTTAAACCAAAAAAATGTTTACTACATCAAATGTCACTTAGCGTATTAGGAAAAATTGATGATGATAAATTTATATTTTAATAATGAATGCTAAACAAACTAAACGCCCGAAATTAACCTTCTTGTTATGCTTTTCTAGAAATTAAGCGTCCCATGTATACTTTCATCGCCTTGCCATTCGCCCGTCAAAACACTCCCACATTTGAAGATCTATTCAGAATTGGATTAACTATGTTGTTATAAAAGTTTGTAGATAATCAATGTTTGTCAGCCCAATCTAACCGTTTTACATTTGGAAAGACGCCACATATGACACAAGATGAACACTTTTTTAACATAACATTCATAGGAACATGACACACTACACATGTACAAACACAGACATGCACACATATGTACCTATAATACATCGATCTATGTGTTCTGTATAAACGTATAAAAAAATTTTTTTGAACGGCGGCATTGCATTGAAAACTAGCCAAAGGTAGGAAAAGGAGATTACATAGAGACTATAGTAGCTATAGGATTTTGTAACCAACCTATCCAACTAAATTTACATTTTGAATTCCTAGAAGACAACCACAAAAAAGATTGAGAAACTATGAAATCCCAAATGGTAGCCTTCTTAGGAGGGGGACGAGAGAAAATCGATTTGTTCCGAAAGTTCCAAATAGACCACATAAGAGTCCCCCACGCCTTCAAGAATCAAACGAGCCTTGGCAGTAAACACGAGCATCATCAAGCCAATCATACCAATCCGTGATGTTAGCGCAAATCGGAATATCCAACTCCCACCACTTAGCTAATAAAGACCATAAATCTCTAGCCATATCACAATTGAAAAAACTATGATTCACAGTTTCAACATCAAGCTGGCACGTAGGACATAAAGTCGAATCAACCTCAATACCCCTCCTATCGAATCAACATCAAGCTAGCACGTAGGACATAAATAATTTCTATTCATCTCAAACATAGTAATCTCTATTCAAAATGCCCATTAAAACGCCCTGTACGTTTACATTTACCCTGCATCGCCCACATATCGCCCAACACACGCCCACATCTCGCTTTACATTAGCCCAGCACACGCCCACATCTCGCCTAGCATTCGCCTAGCTTCGTGTTTAACTTGATAAATTTTAAACTCACCTAGAACTCGCCCATCACTCGCCCATCACTCGCCTAGCATTCGTCACTCGCCCAGGAATCGCCTGAAATTCGTTGGAGACACGTGTGTGGTTAAAAAGTCATCACTAATTGATCTAATGTAATATTTAAAGTTCGTAAAAAAAAAAAAAAAAAAAAAAAAAAAAAAAAAAAAAAAAAAAATGTGTGTGATGTCCAATTGTAAGTAGTCGAGAAAACGGTCATTAAAAAAATCTCATTAGTTTATTTTTAGTAACATAGTTGGATTATGCTCTATTAGCGACAATCGCTACGTAAGACTGATAATGGAATGATGTGATAATGTTTATTAATCGATACATGCCCAACCAAAGGGCTACCCCAATATAAAGGAATGTCTACAAGTCTATTATGGTAAATCACATAAAGTCAAGGGGCTACATAAATAGGAGATATCCACTAATACAAAACGTTATACCAAAATGTTTGTATACAAAATGATTTGATCCTATCTTGCACACGGTTAACACTCCCCCAGTCGAGCGGAGGACACCGGACGGCTTAGGCTGGACAATATCTTCGAACAAGCAATTGTAAACACGCACAAATCGGATAAACCAAAGTATCCTGACCAAATGGGATAAACTAAAGTATTCCTTACCAAACAGGATAAACCAAAGTATCCTGACCAAACGGGATAACCCAAAGTATCCCCTACAACTAAAACAAATGGGATAACCCAAAGTATCCCTTACACTAAAACAAAAGAAATTACAACTAAAGGAAAACGAAAGTTGGTTCTAAAACTTCAACCCCCAAAGAACCTTCCGAACAAACGGGGCGTGTTTTTCCCTAGAAAAACATAAAGATCACATATTTAGGAGAAGTTGTGGTTTATTTTGGTTACGGCTTAAAGGGAGCCCTCTGAACCTCCGGCGTGTAGCCGGCGGCCGGAGGCGGCAGCGGAAGATTTTAGGTTTTGTGGATCTTATGGCCTGATACCATGTAAGACTTGATAATGAGAATGATGTGATAAGTTTTATTAATCGATACATGCCAACCAAGGGCTACAATATAAAGGAATGTCTACAAGTCTATTATGGGTAAATCCCATAAATCAAGGGCTACATTAAATAGGAGATATCACTAATTACAAAACGTTATACAAAATGATTTGATCCTATCTTTGCACACGGTTAACATGTACCACCTTAAACGAAAAACCAAATTATAAGGGTGTGTTTGGTTGTAAGTGGGATTGGTATTAGATTCGGGTTTGGGAATGGTTTGAAGGATTTGTGATAGATTTGAGAAAAGATTAGGGAAAAGATTAGCTTTGAAAGATTTGTGATAGATTTAAGTCAAACTTGCATGGCTAAAAAGAAAACTTTGTGCGGCTAGGATGCATTGTGTCAGAAATCCAACAAATACATGTCAGAAAACTTAGTACAGTATATTATTGTGGTATGGGTTTTAATATTCTATGGGTGCGTTTGGTATGCTCATGGGTTTAGGTAAGGATTTGGATTTGGTATAGATTCAAAGAAAATAAGGAGAGATAAAAATGGTGTGGAGGAAAAAAAATATATTTAATTATATATAAAATATTACTTTTTAATGTTTGAATTAATATTTAAAATATTATATTATTAAAAGAAAGGACAGAAATAGGGAGAAAAAAAGAATCACCTCATATGAAAGAGAGAAAAAGAAACGGTAAAATAAAACACTAAAAGATACCAATTTACCCTCCTATCAAGTGTATATCATTCTACACCATGTGTAGTAAAAAGAATATATACCAAACACTTGATTTAAATTTTCTTTTAATCCATACCCACTCGTACACATATACCAAACGGTCCCGAAACCTTTGTACTATTTTAAAAGTGTCATACCAACGAATAAAAATAGGATTCATTCAACGCCAACAGTTTTATACCCTCGTCCCAAACACAACCTAACATACATCTATATTTTTGGGGATTTGAAGTAAACACCTCTAAAATCCCACCTACTCACACACACTAATTACACCATAAGAAAAACACACATAAAACGAAACCCCCGGCCTATGTTTGCACTCCAAGTGTTTGATAAAATGTCCCAATGAATTAAAAGTTGTATTTTTATGATGGGGTTGTGATTAGGCTATGCTATTGATTGTTATAAGATGAAATAGGGTTTCACAAGTGGTTAGTTAAGCTGTTTAGTTAGCCTGTTTTGTTAGCCTTTCTTTCATTGATTTAGTTGCATTTTGAAACCTTAATGGCACCCACCAAACCTAAGCTCGAAAAAACCAACGTAGGGGAGCAAGTTTTAGACTTAGTTATACCTTATATACACAATGTTGAGGACCGAAACTCTGTTTCCTTAGTTTCCCGAAAGTGTTATGCCACTGATGGCATTACACGTAAGAGCGTAATTGTCCACGTTCATTACAACCCAAACCCTGCCTCTTTAAGTAACAGATTCCCATTCATTGAGTCGTTAACACTCAAAGGTACCCCGTCTAAGTTTTATGATATCCGAATCACCCCATGGATCCAACAATTAGCTCTCGAGTTTAAGGCCTTGTTTGTTTTTTCAAAATAAGCTCTTATTTCCTCTTTTCACTTCTTTCCTCTGCGGGCGCGCAGAGGAACATGTTTGTTTTTTTTCAGACAAAAGAGCTTCTTTCCTCTTCTTTCCTCTTCCAAAATTCAGACATCTCCTTCCTCTTATTACCTCTTCTTTCACTTCTT
>LBNU01022564.1:80043-102337 GCA_014162995.1 Artemisia annua
CTTTGGGCTTAGCCTATTCCAATTGCCGTTTGGGATAATCTTTTCTTCATTCAAGAAAACTACTTCTTGAACGGCTCTTCATCATAAAAAAGTTGTCGCGCGTCATCATCACTCTTCCGCTTTGCAAAAGGTTTGCTTCACTTTCTTTCCTTTTGTTCACGGCCGTTCTGGACAATTCAGAAGCAAAGCTGACCATCATTCATCACATCTAAAGCATTGAATCTTTTGAAAGGTCTCGACTTATTAGTTCTTTCTTTTGCTCCGTATTGCTCCCCCGATTCGTTACGGTGTGGTTATTAGGGCTTGCACCACTTACCACGAGATTTGTTTTGAGAAAAAAGGTTTGACCTTACTTGCCACCAGAGGAATTCCACTTCCTCGACCTCTCCTTGTCATATCTTTCAGCCCTCCGCAACATCAAATTGCCTTGATCTTCAGAAGTTCCGGTGTCAACACCTTCATTCTTCCCAAAAGCTTTCAATCTTCCAATTGCTTCTTGAACAAGACATAGTATTCAAGTCAGCAAATCTGCTTCTATTGAGGCAACAATTGCAACAAACTTATCCGGAACGGATGCAAGCAGCTTCTAAACAAGTCTTCTTGGTCTGCCTATTAAACTGTTCCCAAGCCTGTTGACCCTCAGTTACCAATTTTGCCCAACCTAGCCGCAAAGTCATCGACTGGATTCGTTGACATTTCAGGTCTTTAAGTATTCGAATTCCGTCTCCAAGGTTTGCAACCTTGCTTCACGAACCCGATCAACACCCACATACCTGGTTCTTTAAAAGCTTCCCAGATTTCTTTGGCTGTTGTTGAATTGTGAAACTTGAAAAAACAAGTTCTTCTGATCGCCTGGAGAAGTAACGCAACTGCCCATGTGATCCTTGCTTATCAACGAACTTGTGTTCCTTCCTTTGGTTCCATTTGCATCGAGTATTCCATGGACTCGGAATTACCGCCTTTAACTCTTACTTGCCCAGATGTTATAGCTTAGTGCTTGTTAACATTGGACATTTGAAGAGCCAAAATTTTAGTATGTTCAACCGGATGTGGTTGACTCGTCTCGCCTTACCATCTTTCTTGAACGTCTTTTCGTTAAGTTACCCGGGTACGTTTGTTCGACTTCCCAGCCCCTTAATCACGCTTGCATTTTACTTCTTGATTAAGTAAATCAAATAAAGCTTGGAAACTTTATGATTTTCTTGGTGAAACCTATGGTTTTAGAGTTTAACGCTTTAGTTTAGAAACCCTTGTGTTTGACAAATCCTTTAGCTCAACCCTTGTATTAGAACCCTTTTAAACCCTTTGAACGTGCAACCTTGTGTTTGACTTGTTAGTTCCCTTCTTGGACCAAAGACCAAAGACCTACAGCCCCTTTGATGAAACTCTGATCGAAACCAAAGACCCACCTTCTGTCTGATCGAAACCCTAAAAGACCCAAAGGCTGATCTTCTTGGAACCCTTCTGATCGAAATCCCAACGGACCCAAAGCTAATCTTCTTGGAAACCCTCTGATCAACAGACAGCAGCCAGATTCAAGACAGCAGCAGATCGATTTCTTGGAACCCTTAGTCGATAGCAGCCAGCCAAATCGATTTCTTGGAACCCTTAAGTCGACAGCAGCAGGTAAGTAATCGACCTCTTGAAAACCCTTGTTGCTTGGTTTAAACCTTTGCTTCTTGATTACCAATTCAAGACCCTAGATCTTTTGATCGATCAAACAAACAAACACACGACTGCACAACCTTTGTTACTAGAATAAAGCTCGCTTAGTATTATTATTAATCAGAAAATATAAATCTCTAAAAACACTGATTATTCGGATGGTACACCCAACACAAGCTCGTTTGGCGTCCTCTTTATATAGGACTTAAGAATGAGCTACTCCTAATCCTAAACAATTTCCTAGTATTCAATAAGTCCTTATCTACAAAAAGCTTAAAATAAGAAACCTTAATAGAACTAGAACTTGACTTGTAGTTATCCATAAGCTCGGACTCTACTTAGGACCTGCACATATGCTCGTGCCTTATGAACTACTCATTAGCTCGAGTAGACATTAGACCAACAGATAAATGGCCTATGCATACAGACAATGAATTAAAAAGAGGATAAAGTTTATGTTATTATGAACAAATTAAAATTATAAAACTGCACTTCAATTTATGATATAAATCTGAACTCATGTAACTGGTATATTCTCAGTTCTTAAATATGAAATATATGTTCCGCCTTTCTTACTATCACCCACTAAATTTGTTAATCTTTATTATTTATTCATTTAAAATTGCATCTGTTAATCTTTGATGACTTGTATAGGAAGGAGCAATTAAGTTGAAAAGAAAGTCTCCAACAAGTGACGGAATAAAAGAAGAAAAGGAAATGTCTAAAGTGAAGAGTAAGCACAAGAAAGAATAGATTGAGATGGTAGAAATGTTTAAACTCAAAACTCGCATCTGGAATGACTTGTAGCTTGTTTCGCTGTAGGTTTAGTCATTAGGTTGTGACTTGTAAAACTTTTAGTCGTTTATCGTTGTATGTCATGCACCTCCTGGTTTGTTGGTGGTTCTCATAATGCAATATTTGCATTGCTGTGTTTGTTTTGTTTTTTACCCTCCAATAGTTTTTGTTTTGTTTTGTTTTGTTTTTTACCCTGCAAGATTTTGTATCCTGATTTGTGCATGGCAATGACAATAATACAATAAATTACTACCTGAAAAAATTGTGAATTTGGAACTTGCAGTTACATTGGAAAACCAGGGGATAAGTGCGTTTCGCTTGATTCTTGGGATCAGTGGTTGGTTGGGTGATCGTGGTTGTTAGAGTTGTTTTTTCAACAAAAGAATACATGCGCGAGGTTACTGTTGTAGATCCAAAATGGCTAGTCCAATTATATTGGCACCAAGGTTTTTTAAGTTGTCAGATCCAACTAAAATGAGCAAGCGTAAAAGACAAGGAAGATTGAGCCTCTTTATGATCGTTACAATGAACCCAATTCGTGGAGGCTCAGCAAACGACGGGCTTGATCAGTGGCTTGAAGTTGAATTTTTTTCTTGTGCTTGTAACAACTGATTTGTTATCTGGTTTCTTTATGTACCCACCAGGGTGATATGTAAAAGCAACTTTGTAAAATACAGGTTCTTTGCATCATTTTCGATGCAAAATTTACAGTTAGGCTTTACATATGGCTGGCTCCAGTGCGGTTTTGCTCAAATTAGCCCGAGTCTTGAGCTTAGTCTGGCTTGAAAGGCGGATCAAGAGGCCGGTTTGGAAGACTTCTAACAGGCGAACAATTCTCTGTCCCTGAACTGATATAGCAATGAACCCCCTAATAATATACATGTGCAAAGTAATTGAGTGTTTTCAGCATTGGTTGGAATTTTTATAAGAATTTATAGTAATTAATAACTGAAGATTCAATAGTTGAAATGAGGGTTTATTTCAAGGTTTTTGGGTGATGGAGAGAAACAAAATGTTTATTTTGAAGGTTCAAATTTAGAGGTTCGCAATTTATAACAAGGCTTCGCAGAGCAACAAAGGTCTGAAAGCCAAGTTCAAATAAATCCAAGCAAAATAAATACTAGTGAACTGGATTTCTTTACCCGGGACCGGGAAGGAGAGAATTTAAAGACGAAATATGCGGAGTTATATATGAACAATAAATTTGTTATTAACTTTTTGTTTTATTTGTTACAAAATACAAATTGTTCGTCTATCAAAGCGTGCAGTATATAAAGCAAACATTATTCACACTAGGCGAGTATCATAGTACCATGGCGAAATTAATATAAAGCCGTAGATAATTATAGTTGAGAAATTGTGGTTAAGTGTTTTGTGTAAGGGTGTTATCTGGTCGGATTATCAGGTTTATCGGGTTGGGTTGAATCTGATTTTGGGTTAGAAAAAAGTGGCCCACAACCCGACCCTATAATCAATCAGGTTATTGGGTTCGGGTTGCTATCGGGTAGGGTCATTCAGATAAAATAGTGATTTTGAATGCTAAACAATATAAAAAGCAAATAATGATTGCTTAATCAACTATCACAATAAGATAAAATAAAGGATTGGGCCCACCCATTAAGTGGAAAAGAAACACTCGTAAGATTATATATAAGAAAAAGGCTTTAAAGATATCGGGTTTTGTGTTTTTGACCCGATAACCCGATAAGATAAATAACATAACCCTAGCCCGACCCAATAAAATTATTAGGTAATTGGTTCGGGACAAATTTACCCGATAAGCTTTTCCAGCCCGATTAAAGCCGACACAAGTAAACCAAACCGGACTCAATTATCTCCCTCCTCTTAGTTATACACGCACACACTTGGTTTCATTTCATTTCACACACACTAATTACACCATCAAAACACACACACACAATCATCTGTCACAAAAAAAGCAAAACCCCCTAAGAATCAACCATCATTTTCAGTGATCGGATTTCGTTCACTTTTAAGAATTGCTTGTGGAGTTGTGGGTCATTTGTGTTTGCACACCAGGTGTTTGATAAAATGTCCCATTGACTTTAATGTTGTATTTTTATGATGGGGTTATGATTATGCTATGCTATTGTTTGTTATAAGATGAAATATGGTTTCACAATTGGTTAGTTAAGCTGTTTATTTAGGCTTTCTTTTTATGAAGATTATTAGTGTTTAGTGTTAAGGGTTAGTTGAATTTTGAAACCTTAATGGCACCCACCAAACGTAAGCTTGAAGAAACCAAACTGGGGGAGCAAGTTTTAGACTTAGTTATACCTTATATACACAATGTCGATGACCGAAACTCTGTTTCTTTAGTTTCCCGTAAGTGTCATGCAACTGATGGCATTACGCGTAAGCGTGTAACTGTCCACACACTTTACTACCCAAACCCTGCTTCTTTAAGTAAAAGATTCCCATTCATTGAGGCGTTAACACTTAAAGGTCCCCCATCTTATTTTAATCGTACACATGATAATTGTATCCGAATCACCCCATGGATCCAACAATTAGCTCTCGAGTTTAGGTGTTTGAAAGAACTTTATATCCGTGGTCTGGTTGTTCATGATGAAGATCTCGAGAAATTGGCGAGAACACGCGGTAAGGATTTAAGGAGTTTGAAGATTAAGAAATGTAAAGGGTTTTCAACGGATGGATTAAGGCATGTCTCTAACTATTGTAACCAATTGAGAACACTGTGTTTGGAATGTTACTGTATTGAAGTGAAAGATGGGGTTTGGATACATCAATTGGCATTGAATAGCACAGTTTTGGAAAGGTTACATGTTATGCGTATTGATATTTCTGATTATTCAGAAGATATTACACTTCTTGCCAAAAACTGTTGCAACTCATTAATATCGTTGAAGATTGGAAAGTGCTATCTAAGTAAACTAGGAGATGCCTTTAGATATGCTGCTAGGTTGGAACATTTTGGTGGAGATATTTTGGATGAGGAAGGTGACCTTGTTGGTTTCCAGTTTCCCCCCAATACGCGTTCATTAAGTATAGAGGATTTGCCAGGATATTCAATTGTACTCCCTTTTCTGAATAATTACCGTACTGAAATGTGCCTTCGCTTTCCCTAAACATAAATATATGCCAAATGACAAAGTTAATTCCTCATAATTTTTGAATTTAGATCATAATAATAAGAGTAATTGCACATCCAAACACCCCCTTAACATTCAGTACACAAACTTACCCGTTTCCAGCAAAATCAAAACGAAATGCAGTGATTCCTTCCTTTGTAACACATTTGCAAAGTTCACCATGGTATTGGTTTCCTACGTGCATACAAAATCAACAGAACAGTTGTCAAGATTTACAAGCGACAACAATTTATAGAAATATGGAATGGACCTTGATGAAACAATTCATTAACGAGAAGTCAAATCGCAAACATTCAAGATCATTACACGAATGTGAACTTGATTGTGTCAATATCAAAAAGTGACATTTGCCCCGCGGATTAGTCGGCCAAAAAGGTCGGAAATCATGGTTACCAAAAAAAAATGACATTTGGATATATTTAATTTCTAGCCTAATACAAGAATGGGTTGAAAAAAAATCGAAAAAGTATTTTAATGATTACTCAAAGAAATCGACTTTGGTTTATTTCTAGCCAAATCAATGCTTCACTTAAGGGATGTTTTGTATTCTGTTTTCAAAGTACTAAGTTGTATGTGATATGCAATAATCAGAATCTGTTTATCAAGAGTAATTACAACTTCCCAAAATTACGCATCATTGATCTATCATACAACTCATTTTCTGCCACAACAATACTTCCAAGAGTGGTTAGCAATGAAGGAGATACAGAAACCGCAGAATATACGCAGAGAGGAATGTATATCATTCAGAAATACTACAACGTGGTATACGACTCGTGGGTTGGGAATTATTCATACTCATGAAGATAATTAACAAAGGTGTAAAGACTGAGTATGAGAAGCCTGACACAACTAGAATCGCTGGATCTTTCTAGTAACAAGCTCTCTGGAAATATGCCTCGAGAGTTGGTGAAACGGAACATTCTCGCAGTTTTAAATGTCTCTTATAACAGCCTCACTGACCCATACCACATGGTAGACAATTCGATACCTTCATGAACAATTCTTATATCGGAAATTCAGCATTGTGTGGAGACCCTTTGTCTAAGAAATGTGGAAACTCAGGAGTATCAAAGGCGCCACTAGTTTCATTAGACCAAGACACAGAGTCTGACTTCCCAAGCGGAGTTGATTAGGTTGTTAATACATGGTATTTGTTATTTTACACATACCTTTTACCTATTTTAACGGACCAAAATGACCAAAAACCAACCCATAAATGCCAAATATATGTTGTTTTTGTGTTTGTGATTGTGTAGGTACGGATATTGTGAAAAAGGACGATAATCAAGCAAAAACGGCAAACACGAGCACGTGATATTGGAAAGAGCACGAGAAATGAAAGAGTGTTCATAAGCCGAGGTCGGGAAGCGTTTTTCGAGTCCGGATCAATAATGGAGCTCGATTTGTCAAGAATCTACCGTTTAAGAATCATCAATTGGCAAGAAAGACCCTTGGAATTATTTTGAACAAGTGATAATTGGTCCTTGAAGTTTCACCATGTACAACCTTGGTCCTTATAATCTATTACTTATACACTTAAAGTTAAATCTAATAATAAAAACCTTACAACCCAAGCCCAACAATAATACAACCCCTTTACCATTTTCCCATTCAACCCAACACACTCCCACTAATTATAACTCAACCCGGCCTGCCAAATAATCCCCAACCCGTATCCCATTAAACCCAGTCAAAGAAAAAAAAAAAAAAATAACCAAACGCTCCTTTTCCCAATTTCTTTACTGTTTATCTCCCTTACCACAATTAACCTGCTTCCCACCATTTACCCAACTTACCTGAGATTCCAAGTACGAGGTATAAGCTTCTGGAAGGTCTGACTTGTCAGAGAGGTGTCGACATCTTTGTGCACACATGGCAGAATTGAGCTATTCGATTGGTGGATGTGATGTGGCATGTGATCCAAGGGCATGGAATGAAGATTATGACGACATACTCAATGAATGGCTGTGATTGATGATCGAGAAGCTTCATGGAAACCCTAAGATGCTCCTCAACTCGGCTATAAAAAGCCCTTTTCTCGACAGTGAAGGATTATTAGGAGTAGGATTAAATTAGTTTAGGGTAGCTTGTAGTAGTAGCTTATTATGGTTTAAGCTTTTTAAATTTCTGTCTTTCTAAAAGCTTTGTAACTCTGATTTCTATTAATGCAATTTCAGTGTTTTCTTTAAATTTCCTTGCTTTAAGCTTTCAATAAGTTGATTATAAACTGTTTTAAGCTCTTAAAATACTGCTTCATAAGCTAGTACAAGCTTATTCACAGCTTGGTGTGAATTTTTATAGCCTTAAGTTCCGTTTTAATCAATTTTTCCAAAAAGTCAAATAGTCAAACTTTCTTATTTACTGCTTATTCAGCTTATTTTCCTACTTGTTCAGTCTTATATAGCTTATGTAACTTTTGTCTTTTCAAAGCTAAGCCTAAATCAGTCCTTTTCTTTGAAAAATGAAAACAGTTAGTTTATAATGGAGTGTTTGGCACAGTGGGCTTTTATTAGTTAAAACTTGTTTCGATCAAATTTCTAAATTTAATCAGTATTTAATCAAGATTAGTAGTAGTTTTAAAGTATATCTAAGCACTTTTAAATAGTTTCATAGCCTTTGAGTTGTTTTTCAGAAGTTTTTTATTTAAACTGTTTTTCAATAAATCAATAAGGTAGATTCTGAGTTTTAGCTCTCTAGATGTTTTTGTTGCTTCATATTAGATCACAATAGGATAATAGGGCTGTACCACATCTGGTAGTGGTACCTCACAGGTCAAAAAAATCTCATTTATACCCATTTAAACCCAACTGGTTCAGCAGCTTTGCTGTTCCAGCTTGGCCTTTTCACCCTCACTTTGTAGCTTACATATTTGTTCATTTTGCTCTATTCTTGTTTCAATGTACTCTCTAGTTGCTTTTTTTCACTTATCCACAGAATGTAGACCCTAGTTTTGCTATTTACCTGCGTAAATCTTTGCTCAAAATCACCCCTTGAGACTGTTTTTACATAATTTTATAAGTCTTATTTCTTGCTTATCTGTCAGAACATGTAGGCCTATTTAACAGCTTAAACTTGATCCATAATTCTCCATTTTGCTGTTAGGTGTAGTTTCCTAACTCTAGTAGAACTGTTTGTGCTTACTTTAGCTTTTTCTCATCATTTAGATAGCTTTTAGATAGCCTTATATAGCCCCCTGGTCCATTACCACATCAGCAGCCCCCTTTAGTTTTTGCTTATTTTAATGCTCTCTAGCTAGTGTTAACTGCTTAAATATGTTCCATTTAGCTTGTTTAGGATTCCCCTAGTTTCCAGTTAGTTTTAGTCTCCCCTAGTTAAGCTTGATTGCAGCTTCTTAGTAGCTTTTAGGATCTCCATTTAGCCTTTTGTTAACTTAAGCCCAAACTGCTCATGATTTTCCCTCTTAACTGCTTATTTTCTAGTTTTTATAAAAAGTTGTAGTTGAGTAAAATGCTTATTTTTATGTGTTTAATTAGTTTGCATAATAAAATTAAAAAAAAAATAAATATGTTTTCAAAAAGAGGTGCACAGGATTCGAACCTGTGACCTCCTGCTCAACACAGTCTCACACCTCAACACACACCTCTGCTACCATGCGCCCTTGGGTCTTTTTCAGTTAATTCTTACAAAATTAATTAGATGTAGGTCATTTCCTTTTTAGTAATAATAAGCTTGATAATCTGTTAAGCTTATGGTAGCTTATTTTCAAAAGATTTTCCAGTATTTTCAATGTTCTTAGCTTTTAATTAGTTTAAAGAATTTATCATAAAAACCTTGGATTTATTTGAATTGATTTACTATTTCTTTTGATTTATTTTCTTTTATTTAGTTTTTAAATCATAATAAATAAATAAAAAGTCAAAAAAATATATTTTTCTTTTTTTTTTTTTTCTCCTAAAATTTTCTTTTATCTTATAATATGTAGGAAAATTATTTTCATTCCCATAGGAATAGTTTTGCCTTAAATTCACTTTCTCTTTTGCGCGTTTACGTTTATTTACGTTTTTTTTTAGGTTTTAATTACGTGTTTTACTTACTTACGTGTTATTTGTGATTTTATTTCTTCATCATTAGTGTAATTCTCATCACTATCACTTTTTCCCCTTTTCTTTACACATTTTCGATACGATTATCAATTTTCCATTCACACCTTCACACGGACTACGACCCGGGTATTTCTTATTTGTTGAGAAATTACTTGGATAATATACTATACCTAAAAACGACCTGATCAATACACAGTGGACTTGGTAGCGGGCTAGTGATTGGGCTGATTTTTGGGAACCACCTAATGACGAGATACTACAAGTGGTTTCTAGAAAGATTCTAGTTTCTTTACAAGGACTGAACTGAAGACGGTCCACGATGGAATTTTTACAGCAAGCAAGTGCATTGAAGGTGATCAGAAGGTGATAATGTATATAATTATATATGTGATAATTTCATGCTAATGTAGCATAATATGTATAGCATTTACCTAATAATGCACCCGTTTTACCTATAATAAGTTTGTTTGCCTACTGCAACTCTGTGCGAATTGGGTCCTGTTGCACTTATTGCTGATTTGGTTATCCACATATTGAAGTTGACTATTGGCAACATCATAACTACAACAAAATAGGTTTGCAGTAGATAGTATTTCGATGTGCCTTAGCTATTTGAAGTTGTGACAATCAGATAGAAGTTGTTTTGAGACAAATGGTGATAACAGGAGTGTTCAGGATTGCTTATAGAAACTCCTTATCGCTTTTTGTGAAAAGCCAAACACTTTTAGGTTGCTGAGGGGGTGTTTGGTTTAGCTTATTTTAGAGAGCATATGATAATCAGCTTATCAGTTTAGGAGCCCAATGAACTGTTTTTTGACAAACAACTCCATAATTACTTATGAAAAAGCCTTTTTATGCACTGTTACCCCATAAGCTGTTTGGATACTTAAAAGCTGTTACGATGAAGCAGCTTACCCAAACACCCTCTTATTCAACACACTTATTTCACTCTCAAATATAACCAAATAAGCACTTAGGATAAGAAACCCCATACACCCTCCAAACTAATTATCTGCAGCCTTAAAACGCTATAACTCAGTTTCAATAAGCAGTCTCAAACGCCCTCATGTTATAAGTCAATACCCTTGATCAAATAATCAAAAGTGGGTACGCTAACTTCCTGAAAACGGAAGACATTACCCGGTTTAAAAAATACAGTATTTTTTTCTCCGTAACACTTAACTGCTTATGCAGATAAGCACTCAAAAAAGCAATGCCAAACACCCTCATAATCAGATAACTAGAATCATTCACACAAACACTAGAAGCTAAAAATGCAATCACCATATAACACATAAGCCTACTTTTTCAGGGTCTTGGACGGGTCTGGCCGGGACTTGGCCGGAGTGGCCGGGTCTTGACCGGAGTTGAACGGGTCTAACCGGATATGTCCGGGTCTTGCCGGGAGTTGGCCGGAGCAGCCGGGTCTTGACCGGAATAGCCGGGTTTTGGCCGGGTCTTGACCGGAATAGCCGGGTCTTGACCGGAGTTGACCGGGTCAAGCCGGGTTTTGTTGGTATTGGGGTGGTTTACGTAAAGTGAAGCTGGGGTTTGTTAAGAATTGTTTATTGTTAAAGTTTGCTTTTTTCTTTTATTTTTTATTTTTTATTTTTTAAGGTTGAGTTCTTCTAGTCTTCTACTAATAAGAGCAAAGATCCCACATGTCACGAGCAGGCCAAGAAAGCCAAAGAACCCCCAAAGAGCAATATTAGAATCAAATGACAGACCAATTTACATGACATTTACTAGGTCTGCTCAAGAATATAAACACCTTCATACTAATCCAAACACACTGACAAGAAACCAGTTTGATAGTCTACTTCCTTGGGACATATAACTAATTCAACCAAATGGTAATAGGCTCTTCCTCTACACTTTTACTACCACCAGATAGAGAGTTCACATGCCAAGGTTACTTTCCACCATCCAAACTTAGGGGGTGTTTGATATACTCTTAATGGGTCCATCCAGAGAATCTTTGAATCGGTCAGCGTGACAAGATTGTTTGATAACCTTTTCTTTTTCACTTAATCGTTCCAAGAGCCTTTGAATGGCTTAGCATCTACCACCTCCTAATTCATTCAGCATCAAATTCTTTTAATAATATTTCGGTATTCCTAACTGTACGACACCCACTTTCCAATAGTTTTTTATATTTCTACCAATTTTTTTGTAACTAATGAATAACTCGTTTGATATACAATCTTCAACAAACTTTCTTAACAATTAATTTATCCATTTTTTTCTTTTCTTTTCTCTTTATGTGATTCCATTGCGTCAACGAATTTATTTTCGCGTTTATGCTTGAACCACAGCAACATTGAGCGAAATTTTTGTCGTTATACAAAGTAAATAATTTTTATCCTAAAAGTTAATCATATACACAATCTACAAAATTTTACGTATTAATATATAGTTTAGTCTATAAAATAATAGTTATAAGTCCCGTGTATGCACGTGATTTAGGCATGATTCAAACTTATTTCAGAATTTTAATTTCATATACGAGCATATAAGAAGTTAACACTATTTAATATTTGTAACTGCGATATTACATGCACGGTGTTCACACTATAAATAGTTAATAACTGAAAAATAATAATTATTCTTATAAAAGGCAATAATGAAAAAAAAAATGATATTCTAAATCTAGAGCAACTGTCAAACACCCTTTTTCGTTCAGAATCAATTACATTCAGAGCTTTTAAATCATTCAGCAAGCTAAATCACTCAGTGCTAAATCATTTTGTTTTATCAAACAGCCCCTTAGCCATCTTAGATGTTACTGCGTTGTGCTACTAAGAGTGTGTAATGCGGCAAGATATTGACAAATTTACTTCTTATGCAGTAATCACGTAATTTCCTTTTCTTTGTAACTGTAAATTTATATTTAGTTTTGTTAAAGTGAGAGCTAAAAGGTTGAGATATTTTTTTTTAGTAATTTTTATATGCTCTTTTGATCTATGAAATCATGCAAATATCATAAGTATTTTAATAATAGTCACATTCGGTTTATTACTAACCAGTTTTAGAGTAAAACCTCGTATAAGTTTTTACGTTTAACAAATTGTGTTTTTAAAATAATGTTGCCCATTTTTATTTGATTTTAAAGATCTTTCTAATAGTAAACTTTTTCAAAAGTAAATATCTAATTCCGTTTTGGTTTTGACAATGCTTTCAAGATACTTTTAGTAGTAAACTTTTTGAAAAGTAAATATTTCAATCAATAAAGATGCTAAAAAACTTCATATTTCGGGCCTGTTTGGTAATAGCTTTTTGGGAAGCTGTTAGCTTTTTGTTACAAAAATAATCTCATTTAAAATAAATAGCTCCGTTTGGACACATTAACTTTTAGCTTTTATTTCAAACAAATAGCTCCTAAATGAAAAGCTGATTCATGAAGCTTTTTAAAATCTTGGAGCTGTTAAAATTTTAGATTACTGATATACCCTCCAAACATTTGTTTACAATTATAAATATGTCTTTTTATGTCATTTTACATCTTATAATTACATTTAACAGCTAATTTACCAAACACTTTCATTAAAAATAAATAAATAAATAAATAAAATAAAATAAAAATACAGCTTATAGCTCATATTAACAGCTTTACAGTTTACAGCTTACAACTTACAGCATACAATTTATAGTTAGTTTTGCCAAACATAGATGAGGTTGAAAAGTGAATTTTAACGCTAGTTACATAACACCCCTTTTAAGGATATTTTTGAAAATTATTTACTACTGAGGGGTAATTAATAACTTTTGACTTTTTTGTTTTCTAATTGATAGTTGAGGGTGAAAAATAAAAACTTTTTTATTTTTTTTATTTTTTTTTATTTATTTTTTTTTTAAAACTAACTTTAGTCTTAGTTAGAAAAAAATATTTATAACGAATATTTATACATACTAATATTTAGTACACGAGGCTTTATGATAGAGAAGTGATTGAGAGACTAAGGGCCCGTTTGGTTTGTATCTTTCGAATTCAAGGAATGGTTTCATTTCAAAAATTCATTGTTTGGTTTAAGTTTTGGGGAATTAAAATGGGCCCATGAATGATAGCTTCATTCATGGCTAATGAGCTATCTTTTACTTATAAGTGGACCCCACATTCAAATTCCACTCACAATCTATAAATAAATTAATTATTAAAAAATAAAACTATCCTACTTTCTATTTAATCAATTATTTTTCAACTATTAAAATAAACTTTTTACTAAAATATTATTTTTTTCTCTTACCTCATTTTCTTTCATTCTAAACCGAATCCAAATCCGAATCCGAATCCTTTTACGAACCAAACGGGCCCTAAAATTAATGCCTAATCTTATGCCTAAATGTATGTGGCAATAATTCATTGGTTGCACTAACCGAGCCCACTTCTTTACTAATCAATAAGTTAATGACGCATAAGTTAGGCACAAAATTAAGCATTAATTTTAGGACTCCAATCTTTTTCCATTGTGATAATTATTTCTTTGGGGAAATGAATAAAATAGGGAGTTTTATGACATTGTTTCATTTCACACACACCAATTACACCATCAAAAACACACACACAAAAAAACAAAACCCCAATAAGAATCAGCCATCATTTTCAATGATCTGATCTCGTTTAGTTTCAAGGATTGCACTTGAAAAAGGTTTCCTTGTGGGTCATTTGTGTTTGCACACCAGGTGTTTGATAAAATGTCTCTGTGGTTGTATTTTTTATGATGGGGTTTTGATTAGGCTATTGCTATTGATTGTTATAAGAAGAAAAAGGGTTTCACAAGTAGTTAGTTAAGCTGTTTAGTTAGCCTGTTTTGTTAGCCTTTCTTTCATTGATTTAGTTGCATTTTGAAACCTTAATGGCACCCACCAAACCTAAGCTCGAAAATACCAACGTAGGGGAGGAAGTTTTAGACTTAGTTATACCTTATATACACAATGTTGAGGACCGAAGCTCTGTTTCCTTAGTTTCTCGTAAGTGTTGTGCTACTGATGGCATTACGCGTAAGCGTGTAACTGTCCACACACTTTACTCCAACCCTTCTCGTTTAAGTAAAAGATTCCCTTTCATCGAGTCTTTAACACTCAAAGGTCCTCCATTACGTACATATTATCGTGATATACGAATCATCCCATGGATCCAAGAGTTTAGTTGTTTGAAAGAACTTCATTTACACGGTATGGCTGTTTATGATGAAGATCTCGAGACGCTGGCGAGAACACATGGTAAGGATTTAAGGAGTTTGAAGATTAAGAAGTGTAAAAGGTTTTCGACGGATGGATTAAGGCATGTCTCTAACTATTGTCACCAATTGAAAACTTTGTGTTTGGAATATTGTATGTATAATGAAGTGAAAGATGGCACTTGGTTACATCAATTGGCATTGAATAGCACGGTTTTAGAAAGGTTACACGTTACGAATATGGATAAACTGGATATTTCTGATGAAGAAGATCTTACACTTCTTGCAAAAAACTGTTGTAACTCGTTAAATATCGTTGAAGATTGGAAAGTGCTATCTAAGCAAACTAGGAGATGCTTTTAGATATGCTGTTAGGTTGGAAAATTTTAGTGGTGGATATTTCTTTGATGAGGAGAGTGAGCTTGTTCGTTTCCAGTTTCCCCCTAATATACGTTCATTAAGTATAGGGCATTTTGCAGTAACTCGGTATTCAATAGGAATCCCTTTTCTAAATCATATAAAGAAATTGAAGCTTGCATCTTCATACTGTGATCGTGACTGCCATTGTTTCCTGGTTAAGAGGTGTCCCAATTTGGAAGTTCTATATACCAAGGATTTATGTGGAGATAAAGGATTGCAAGTTATTGGCCAGTTTTGCAAGAAATTGCGCAAACTTACACACATTGGGACTTTGACCCCCACCCACGTGGGACTTATTGCTCTGGCAAAAGGGTGTACTGAATTGGAGTGTTTAAAGGTTGACCTCGGAGATATTTCAAATGAAGCTTTGATGTGTCTAGGAACGCATTTGAAGAATCTCCGTAAATTTCGTATGGAGTTGGCACCTAAGAAAGATGGGACAACACTTCTGCCGCTAGACAATGGGATTCGGGCTATGCTACTGAGTTGCAGCAAACTTGAAAGGCTAGATATCAATCTCTCGCTTCTAGGATTCTTGCAGGGAGAATTGACGGATGTAGGTTTAGAGTATATCGCTAAATATGGTGCTAATTTGCGGTGTGTATCTCTTAATTATATAGGAGTTCTAATGCAGGACTTGTGAAGTTATCCGAAGGGTGTCCAAGATTAAGAAAGCTGAAATTAAGGGGTTGTCCATTAAGCAAAGAAGTTGTTGCCAGCTGTGTGTTTAATATACCTTCTCTAAGGTATGTTTGGGGTTACAAGCTTAATGATTGGGCACTCACTCGTCCAGGGTTTCAACTTTGAACATTGGTATGTATGTTCTTCGTCATTTACTTGAAAATTATTGTTCTTTTCCTATTAATAAGGGTGTCTTACTCTCCGAGTTTTTGTAGTCTTGGAATATCGTGATTGTGAAATTTTATCATTTGCATGCTTTCTATCATCTGTTTAGCACAAGTTTGATTTTTTACGAGTTTTCTGTTACACCAAATAACGGTTTCTGTATAAATGATGCACCATCCCATTTTTGAATATTCCTGGCAACTTGGGACTAAATCCTCCCGCTGAGAGGTGATAAATGGCCTATGCATACAGACAATGAATTAAAAAGTGGATAAAGTTTATGTAATTAACTCCAAATGTTAACGAAGATGGCCTTAAAATTTTTAGAACTGCACTTCTTTTCATGATATATAAGTCTGGACTCGTGTAACTGCCCCTGTGGAGGTCTAGGTACGACCCCACTTTATCAACTTACAGTAGGCGCAGAAACATACAAACTTGTGCATTTCTTCTCTTTCTAAGATTTATGTGTCCTGGCATGGAATTAACTACAGGAAATGTGCACTGGTTGAGCATATAGCTGTAGCACCATACTGGCTGATGGTGATTGCATAGTTATCCACACTTAGAGTGCAATGGATATACAACATATATGGAAACCGAAAGCTAATGAAATTAGATAGATGACACGGGAAAGTATTGTCTGAAATTTACTAGTAAACGTAGATGACAGATATGAGTTGTGTACATGCCAAGGCACTTCATGAATTTGTTAATCTTTATAATTGAGAGAAATAAATTTGTCAGCTTTTAAATGTCAATTAAATATATGTTTCCACCTTTCTTACTATCACCCTCTGAACTTGTTAATCTTTATTGACTCGTATAGGAAGGAGCAAGTCGAAAAGGAGGTCTCCAACAAGTGACGAAATTTAGAAAGGAAGGTAGAAGTTATGCTTGAAGAGGAAATGGCTAATATGAAGAGTAAGCACAAGATATAAGAGATTGAGATGATAAAAATGTTTAAACTCAAAATTAGCATATGGAATGACTTGTTTGTCAAGACTGATATTAGCTTATTTCGTTATAGGTTGTAGTAAAACTTGTATGTCATGCACCTCTTGTTTTGTTGGTGGTTATCCACATGAACTTGCAGAAATATTTGAATTAGTGTAGTGCTTGTTGAGTAGGTATGCAGCATAATCACTTCATGTGTGCATTGTATCACTCATTTCATTTACTTTGCAACATATTAATGCATCATTTGTTGAGAGATACACAAGTGTTTATGTGTCGATCTACCCCACTTTGACTTGTGCTGAAAAAACCTACCCATTTTGAACCAGCAAGAAAGGTGGAAACATAAGGANTTTTTTTTTTTTTAATTATTAATTGGGTATGGTGGGTCTAAAAGGGGGGTGTTGGCTTAATTTACTGGGAGGGTGTTTCTGGGCGTGTGAGTGGGATGCAAGTGAAAAAGGGAAAAGCTGAGGTGGTGCTTTGACTTGTGTTACTGCACCTAGGGCTCTATACGAGCTTGAGCTTGGTGCAGTGTGCCATGCATGAAATTTGTGTCTAGAATAGAAGGATGATGTTGTATTATTCAAGTGGGTGGCTATGGTTGAAGAAGGAGAGTTGGATTTTTTTCAATAATACAAGTTCATGGATATTTGGATACCAATTTTCAAATTTTTCATATGATTTCAATAATCAAAATAAGAATCATTAAATAAAGTTATATATAATCAGGTAATTCTAAATGTACCATCAAAAATCAAGTTTCGTTCAATGTCATACAACTTCAGGATTTTGAATGTTCTATTTAAAAATGAATCTAGCATCTAGGGTCCGAAATTCACCGCTAATGTATAGCACTAAAACACATAATTTGTTGAGCAAAGGCCCGAAATGGAGCTACTTCATTTCCCTTCATGAAGTATGATCTTGGTCACAGGTTCTTTTATGAAAGACAAAACAACGGAAATCAGTTCATCTTGATGCTTTGAGAATCCATGGTTGGCTCCTTTAACAACATGTAACTTGTGGTTCGGTATGATCTTTGCAAACTCTGATGCCTCTTTGACTCGGACAATTGTATCATCAGACCCATGTACTGTCAACACACTGCACAGGGGCGGACCTACGGCATTGGTAGGTAGTGCCCAGGAACCACCTTAGACATCGGATTTGTATAGAAGTGGTGTATAAAATTGTTTAGGACCTACCTTAGAAAGAAATGAGGAACCACCTTAGATCGAAATGGAAAAGCAAAGAAAGAAAGAAAAAAACAGTAAAAATTCCGTTCATGAGTTGCCGGAGAAGATGAAGTCTTTTATGTTTGTAAGACGCTTTCCAAGAAAAGCTAATTAGATAGATGACTTTTTTTATTGGGTGAAAGAAAAGTAAATATGCATGGGAATTGACAAATGAGTTACAAAGCTGTCAATGTTAAGTCACTATTAAAGTGTTAGTTATCGGTTATCTAAGCATTTTTGTGATAACCTATAGTCAAAACTCAAAAGTTAAAAAAAATTAATAAAGCCTTACTTTTTCGTGTATCATAGGATTAGTGTGAAGCATTTACTAATTTGTTTTGTGGTTGGTTATAAAACCAAACTGCTCCTAAAGAACAAAAGTATATGTTTGTCTACATGAATTGAACAATGTTTTGAGATTGTTTAAAATGTTTCCTTATAAAACTGCCGTATCATTAGTTATATGATGTTTTATTTAAGAAAATAATACAGTATGAATTTTGGTCATGTTACAGGAATAAATGTGTTTTAACCGTGGCATTTAAACCGACCCGACCCGACAACCCGTCGACCAATTGACTTGTTGACTGGTTGATTTTGTCGCGTTGAAATAGTCGAGGAACACCTTGGATTTACCTCTAGGTCCGCCACTGACACTGCATAACAAACATAGCTTTTTAATCATATAGAATAGAAATATTCTGCCATCATCGCATGCATAGAAGGGATACATGACGTCTTGAAATAACAACAAATGAGTCGGATGAAAAAGTATTCACATTTGACTTTTTAGGATCAGACACATTTGACTGAAGTAATTTTATATCATACCTGCAATCTTTGCCAATTTGCAGGCAAGCTTCATGCATATTTGTATTCAAACGTTCCATCAAGCTATCCTCAGTCACACGATATAAAAACTCTCCTACACATCGAGCATTTAATAGTTAGTTTTTGCATTTTAAGGTGCTGGGAATGAAAGTTTCAAAAACTGAGCAGCAAGAATACCTGTTTTGCCTTTAACATCTATAAAACCATCTTCTTTCACTTTTTGCAAAAACCCTTTTCCCAAACGCTCTTGCACCCCCCCCCCTGTCTTGTACCGTCCAGACACGTTAATGACATGGGGCACATCATGATACTTAGACGCGTATAAGAGCACCACATTCCCGCTTGCAAGTTAATAACACAAAGGAACCAGATTAGGTTACTAAAAAAACTTAAGAAACAAAAGTGAACCGCTGATGTATAGAATCATATGTTAGAATACCTTTACTATGTCCAAGGATTGCACTTGTTACACAGTTAGCTTCACGAAAGTGTTGGATTACTGAATGTAAGTCATCAGCCTCTCTAAAATAATTACCATACTGAAATGTGCCTTCGCTCTCCCTAAACAGAAATATATGCCAAATGACAGTAAATTCCTCATTAATTTTTGAATTTAGATCACAATAATAATAGTAACTGCACATCTAACACCCCCTTAACATTCAGTACACAAACTTACCCGTTTCCAGCAAAATCAAAACGAAATGCAGTGATTCCTTCCTTTTGTAATGCATTTGCAAGGTTCACCATGGTATTGGTTTCCTACATGCATACAAAATCAACAGAACAGTTATCAAGATTTACAAGCGACAACAATTTATAGAAATATGGAATGGAACTTGATGAAACAATTTATAGTCAGAGCGCAAACATTCAAGATCATTAAATGAATGTGAACTTGATTATGTCAAATATCAAAAAGTTACTCAAAGAAATCGACATTGGTTTTATTTTTAGCCTAATATACCAGATTACTAGCAATCAATGGCTCAATTAGGCTTAGCGTGAGAAAGATGTTGATAGAATTGCTTATAGATACTCCTTAGTCCTTATCGCTTTTTGAGATAAGCTAAACACTTTCATGTTGCTGAGGGGGTGTTTGGTTTAGCTTATTTTAAAGAGCTTATGCTAATCAGCTTATCAGTTTACGAGCGTAATAAACTTTTTTTTGACAAACAACTTCATAATTGCTTATGAAGAAGCCTTTTTATGCGATGTTACCCCATAAGCTGTTTGGATACTCAAAAGCTGTTAAGCTGAAGCAGCTTACCCAAACACCCTCTTATTCAACACGCTTATTTCACTTACAAATATAACCATATAAGCACTTAGGATAAGAAACCCCATACACCCTCTAAACTACTTATCTGCGGCCTTAAAACACTATAATTCAGTTTCAATAAGCTGTCTCAAACACCCTCAACTCGTAAGTCAATACCCTTAATCAAATACAGTAATTAAAAGCATTCTCACTACCACCAGTAACTACTCGTAATTCAAACTACACTAACCACTTAGGGGTGGCCTAGTGGCAAAAGGCTTGAGACTATCATTACTATAATGTGGGAGGTCTTTAATTTCGGCTAGGTGCAAACAACCCTAAGGTGGGCACGCTAACCTCCTGAAAAGGGAGGACTTTCCCCGACTAAGCTTACGAGGACTGATGAACTGAAGATGGTCCACGATGAAAAGGGAGGACTTTCCCCGACTATAATGTGGGAGGTCTCAAATTTAATTTCAGCTAGGTGCAAACAATCCTAAGGTGGGCACGCTAACCTCCTGAAAAGGGAGGACTTTACCCGGTTTAAGTCTATGTGGCGGTCCATGGATTAGTCGGCCAAAAGGTCAGAAACCATACTTAACCAAAAAAACGATAATACGGGGGGTGTTTGTTTCGGCTTACATAGCGGGCTTATGGCTTATGTGGTTTTCGGCTTATGTTTCGAAAGCCTACTTTTTGTGGCTTATTTGGAAACTTTATGGCTTATATAAGCTTATTATGATATGATAAGCTTATATAAGCCGAAAAGTTTCAAAATAAGCCACAAAAAAGTGAGCTAATGAAACATAAGCCGAAAACCAAATAAGCCATAAGGCGACTATATAAGCCGAAACAAACACCCTCTAAGATAATATCACTTTCTAAACGCAATAAAACCCGTAGATTAGTCAGCCAAAAAGTCAGAAAACATAGTCTAACAAAAAGAAAAATACCTTTGTTGACTGAAAACCATGACACAAAACAACAAGCTCACTAGAACCAGCCTCATGCAAAACACCCACAAGCTTCTCACCATGCTTATTCACCACAACTATTTTCTTCCCTGAAAAAAAGATAATAAAAATCCAATCTTTATCATATAAAATAAAAATAAAAATAAAATAAAATAAAATAAAATAAAAAAAAAAATCTTTTTTTCGGTAAGTACTAAAGATCATCAGAAAGTGAACCTGGGCTTTGCTCAAAATGGTTGGAAACTGGTTTTTCAGCAGCAGTTCCTGTAGCAGCCATCTGGGTTTTGCTCTTCTTTTGCTATAGTAAAAGTCGATAAAAAAAAGTGAAAAACAGTAAAAAAGTGTTTTGCCGAATGACTAAACGGGATTATAGATTTTGTGGGTCTGCGTTGGTATAATTTATAATTTTATCAAAATTAAATCGTACAAGTTACGGGTAATTGTAATTCAATTCAATATATATGTTTTTTCTCCTTAAACTTAAACTAGACGAGTACCCGTGCATAGCAACGAGATTTTATAACGACAAATAGTTTATTGATAAAAAAAAGTTTATAGATTATAAACGAAAAATAATGTTTTGAAACCCGGTTCGACTCGGGTGGTTCAACCGGTTGAACCGTTCCGGTCGAAAAATAGGTCGATTTAAACCGGGTCAACTTGCTAGGTTGGGTTGAAAATGGGTCAAATTAAACCGGGTCAATCCGCCGGGTTTGAAGCGTCCCGGGTCAACCCGGTTTGTGTTTTAATTGGTTGTATTTAATTTGGTAGATATGTTTTTTAATTGGTTGTACAATGTGAATAAATCATTGTACTTTTAAGTAAAGAATAAAGTTTTGAAACCCGGTTCGACCCGGGTGGTTCAACCGGTTGAACCGTTCCGGTCGAAAAATGGGTCGATTTAAACCGGGTCAACTTGCTAGGTTGGG
>LBNU01022564.1:103065-142927 GCA_014162995.1 Artemisia annua
TTCAAACCATACATTTTCCTACTGTAGGACATGGGTCAAAACTAGACTAACCAACTAGTAACTGAAAATTAAAGAATAATTAAACTGAACACAAGGATGATCCTTTTACAAATTTTGTTTTGATCTAAAATTGGTCCCTTTTCAAACAAGACCATAAACAACCCTAAAGAAACTTGTGGATCCATAATATCCATCATTACCTTCTTCCACCCAACCACCAACCACCACCACCACAATCATAAACCGCCACCGTCGTCACATTAAAAACCAACCATCATCACCTAACCTAATCCACAACGCGCGTCAATCTACGCGCTACCCTGAGCTCTGCGAGTCATCTCTCTCCAACCACCTTTCCTCCACTCCAATGGATATTATTCGATCGCCATTAGCAATCTCCGGCGATAATCTCCGGCAAGCTCAGTCCATGTCCGACCAGATCTTGAAATCTTTGCTGGTGAGATAAATATGAGAGTAAAAAGAAGAATTGAAATGAAGTGAAATGAGTAAATGAGAGACTGTACCAACTTTTTGTGTGATGTATTTAGTTTTGAATGATATTACAAAAGTGCCCATCAATAATTAATTATATTAAAATGAGGATTAATTTAGACCTTTAGATTTAAAATAGATGGATGGTTGAGATCACTTGATTTGATCTTTAGATAATTATTGTTCTGCATTGAACTTTTGTCATTAGAGTATTAATTACATTAATTTTCTCTCACATTTGACTTTCAATACTCAACTTTCAAGACTCAACTTTTCAAGTTTGACCATTTTTCCATTATAGATAGTATAGATTAATGTATTTTGATTTAAGTACCTCTTAAATTTTGAAACTTTTCAAAAACTTAACTTAAATTATGTCTTTTATTTATCAATTCTAAATTTAGCAACTTTTGAAAAAACAAACGTATATTAATGTTAAAAAAACACACGCTTTATATCATGAGTCTAACTAGAATCACGATTTTACAAGAATAATTATTTGACGTTATACACTGTCTATTCGGATGGTATATATTTATATAGGGAAGAGATTCAGTAAGAAATAAATTAAAATAACTGAGTACACTCCAAAACACATACATCTGGTTTGACAAATTTCAAAGTGTACACCTCTGATGGAAAAGTTTGGACATATACATCATTCCGTCAATAAGCGTTAGATAAAATAAATCTTTAGGGGTGAACGACACAATTTGTTTTTCGTTATCTGTTACGTGATTGTAACATGAGGGATATTTTCGTTTTTATATTTGTAAAAGTGGTATATTTTGCAGTTTATTATTATTTAAACACTAATACTATGTTATCGAGTATCACTTAAGGAAGAAAAACCATACCCTGAACCCGACCCTATTAAAATCTCAGCTTAGTCGGGTTCAGGTAAAATCTAGTCTATTCTGGTTCGAGTCAACTCAAATATGAGTAAAATAATTAAAAAAATTGCTTAGGTCATTGTATACATAAATTAATGCATAATAATAATAATAATAATAATAATAATAATAATAATAATAATAATAATAATAATAATAATAATAATAATAATAATAATAATAATAATAATAATAATACCAGTATTGTGACTTCTGGCCCTTCTTTTGATGATGCTTTATGTACTTTTAATGCGAAAATGGATATGGACCTTTTGAGTAACCCAAGTGAGATCGCTGCCCCCAAACTCATGAAGAAATTGACAGATATACATTTCGCACGGGTTACCCAAACGGCTGAATCCACCTTTCGCCTATCTTCTCGACAGATGGCGTTATGGAATTCGCAAAAGGAGGACTACACTTCAGATTGGCTTAGAGTGGTTCCAATATCTGGATTAGGACAGACTATGAACGCCAGGACTTACCGATGTGTGTTGTGCTATCGGCTAGGTGTTCCCCTATTTTCTGCTCAGATGCCGTGTTCAGCTTGTTCCAAGGTCTTTACTGGGGATATTTTTGGGGACCATGTTGTATCATACGCGGGTATTATTGGTATTAAACATCGGCATAATGTTGTGCGTGATGTTCTTGTTGACGTATGTTCTCGGTCCGGGATTTCGGCACGTAAGGAGGTTGATATTGGGCTTATTGAGGAAAGGGACAAACCCTTACGTCCAGCTGACATGTTACTTTACTTATGGGATGGTGGGCTTGATGTATGTGTTGATCTGACAGGGTCATCGCCCTTGACGCAAACTGGCATGGTTGATTTTGTGCCGGGTCGTGCGGTGATTGAAGCCGCACAACGTAAACGCGTCAAGTACGAGGCTAAATGCTCGGATATGGGATATGGGTTTCTCCCCTTTTCATTCTCTTCTTTTGGAGAACTTGAGAAGGATGCGATGGCACTACTAAAACGTATCCGAAGATTCTCGGTGGCTCAAGACATTGGAGCACGTGCTGCTGCTCATATTTTTAGTAGGGTTAGCTTCGCTATAGCTAGAGGAGTGGGGGCTCAGATTGTTTCTCGGCTCCCCACTAATTACCTGTAAATTCTATGAGTTTCTAATAAAGTGATGTTTATAATAATAATAATAATAATAATAATAATAATAATAATAATAATAATATAAAAAAAAAATGCTTATTTGGGTCAATCTAATCAACTCAAACCTGAGTTGGCCAAATATTTTCAACCTAATATATGATCTTATTTAGTATTCAGGTTTAGAGCGAAGCAAAAGCAATCGAACCGAATCGACTATTTGATTCGGTTTTACTCGGGTTCGGGTCAAAACACATCTATTCGGTTTGAATTAGGTAAACTGACCTGAACCTTGGTTCAGTTTCGGTTTTACTCAGTTCAGTTCTCGATTCACGCTTTACCCTTAATCGGTTTTCGGGTCGGGTTTGGCCAGTTGGAGTCGGGTTTGACCCGTTACAATAAGGTTATTACTCGAAAGACGGTGGGAGTAAAATGATTTTTCATTTTTGCTATACACTCACCGACCTATATTTCTACCTCCTTATATCATCCTCCCCAAATCAAAAAACAAAAAAGAAAAAAAAAAACCTAATCCCAAAATCAAACCCAAATCTCAAAAACAATGAAACCCGCATCAAAACCAACCAAAAAGAAGGACACCCAATCCTTAAAAAAGCTCGAATACCTGTCCTTAGTATCCAAGGTATGCACAGAGCTCGAATCCCATCTGGGTTTCACAGACAAGGTCTTGGCCGAGTTCATAACTGATTTAGGCCGGAAGTGTTTGACCCACGAGGAGTTTGATCAAAAGCTGAAGCAAAACGGTGCAGATTTGCCTGATTATTTTGTCCGTACTCTTTTAACTATTATTCATGCTATTTTGCCCCCTAAGGTTAAGAAAAGTAAAGGCGTAGATAGCGATAAGGGCGCGTTGGGTATAGGTGATAGTAGGGACCATGTTAGGAGTTTGGAGAAGGAGATTGAGATGGAGGCGTTGGAGAAAGCCCGTTTACGAGGTGAAAATTTAGATAATGGTGAGAATGGCGAGAATCGTAGGGAAAAACGCGAAAATAGGGATAGGTATGATAGGAAGCGCGATGATAGGGATAATGATAGATTTGAAAGAAAACGAGGTGATAGAGATAATGAGAGGGCGCGTGATAGGGATAATGAAAGATATGAGCGTAGACGCGATGATATAGGGAGGGATAGGGGTGAAAACGATGAAAATGAGCCGAGGAGTCGTAGGGAGCGTGATAGGGATAGGTATGATAAGAAACGAGATGATAAAGGTAGGGATAGGGGAGATAAATATGAGCGGAAACGAGATGATAGGGATGATGATAGATATGAGCGTAAAGGAGGTGATAGTAGGGATGGGGTGAATAGGAGAATGGATGAGTTGGAGTTGTATCAGGTTTATAGAGGGAGAGTGACGAGGATAATGGAACACGGGTGCTTTGTCGAGATTTTGGATGTGAAAGGGAAGGAGGGGTTGGTGCACGTGTCGCAGATGGCGACGAGGAGAGTGGCGAATGCGAAAGATGTGGTTAAGCGTGATCAAGAGGTTTTTGTGAAGGTGATATCGGTTAGTACTGGGAAGGTTTCGCTTTCGATGAGGGATGTGGATCAGAATACAGGGAAGGATTTGTTGCCGTTGAAGAAGAGTGGGGAGGATGGTGGTGGTGATGGTGGTCGGGTGAATGTTGGGTCGGGTGTGGATAATGGTAATAATAAGTCGAGGATTGGGTTGTCGGGGATTAAGCTTACGGATGAGGATGTTGGTGTTTCGTCTAGACGGCCGTTGAAGAAGATGAGTTCACCCGAGAGGTGGGAGGCGAATCAGTTGATTGCTTCGGGGGTTTTGAGTGTCAAGGATTATCCGATGTATGATGAGGAAACGAATGACGGGATGGTTTATCAGGAAGAAGGTGGTGACGAGGAGCTTGAAGTTGAGTTAAACGAAGACGAACCCGCGTTTTTGAAAGGACAGAGTCATTACTCGATGGATATGTCACCTGTTAAGATTTTCAAAAATCCAGAAGGCTCGTTGAGCCGTGCAGCAGCTTTGCAGTCTGCTTTGATTAAGGAACGGCGAGAAGTGAGGGACCAGCAGCAGAGAACCATGCTTGATTCCATCCCGAAGGATCTTAATCGTCCTTGGGAAGACCCGATGCCTGAAAATGGCGAGCGGCATTTAGCACAGGAGTTGAGAGGAGTCGGGTTGTCAGCATACGATATGCCCGAATGGAAAAAGGATTCGTTTAGTAAAGCATTGACTTTTGGTCAAAGGTCGAAGCTGTCGTTACAAGAACAGAGACAAAGCTTGCCGATATATAAACTAAAGAAGGAATTGGTTCAAGCTGTGAACGATAACCAGGTGTTGGTTGTTATTGGTGAGACGGGGTCTGGTAAGACAACTCAGGTGACTCAGTATTTAGCAGAAGCTGGTTACACCACTCGGGGTAAGATTGGTTGTACTCAACCTCGTCGTGTTGCTGCAATGTCGGTAGCTAAGAGGGTTGCTGAGGAGTTCGGTTGTAGACTAGGCGAGGAAGTTGGTTACTCTATTCGTTTTGAGGATTGTACGGGTCCCGAAACTGTAATTAAGTACATGACGGATGGTATGCTTTTAAGGGAAATTCTGGTTGACGAGAATCTATCTCAGTATTCTGTTATTATGCTTGACGAAGCTCACGAGAGAACAATGAGTACTGATGTTCTTTTCGGGTTATTAAAAGGCTTAATAAAACGAAGACCTGACCTTCGTTTGATTGTCACTTCTGCTACATTAGACGCTGAGAAATTTTCAGGGTATTTCTTTAGTTGTAATATTTTCACAATTCCCGGAAGAACGTTTCCTGTTGAAATACTTTACACTAAACAGCCGGAAAGTGATTATGTCGATGCAGCTTTGATTACTGTTATGCAGATTCACTTGACAGAACCTGAAGGTGATATACTCATGTTTTTGACCGGTCAAGAGGAAATCGATCATGCTTGTCAGTGTTTGTTTGAGCGGATGAAAGGGTTAGGTAAAAACGTGCCTGAATTGATTATATTACCGGTTTATAGTGCACTACCTAGTGAAATGCAGTCGAGAATTTTTGAACCGGCCCCACCAGGGAAGAGGAAGGTGGTCGTTGCCACTAATATTGCTGAAGCATCTTTGACCATTGACGGGATTTTCTATGTCATTGACCCTGGTTTTGCTAAGCAGAATGTGTATAACCCGAAGCAAGGTCTTGATTCACTTGTTATCACACCGATATCTCAAGCATCAGCTAAGCAACGGGCGGGTCGTGCAGGTCGTACTGGACCGGGAAAATGTTACCGTTTGTATACTGAAAACGCTTTCAACAATGAAATGTCACCAACCTCGATTCCTGAAATTCAGCGGATAAATCTCGCGTTGGTAACGCTGAACTTGAAAGCAATGGGGATAAACGATCTTTTAGCTTTTGATTTCATGGACCCACCGTCTCCTCAAGCACTTATTGCCGCTCTTGAACAGCTTTACACTCTAGGAGCACTTGATGAAGAAGGGCTTTTAACGAAATTAGGTAGAAAAATGGCGGAATTTCCACTTGATCCTCCTTTGTCTAAGATGCTGTTAGCGAGCGTGGATTTGGGTTGTAGTGATGAAATATTGACCATTATTGCTATGATCACGACTGGGAATATCTTTTATAGACCTCGGGAAAAACAAGCCCAAGCAGATCAGAAGAAGGCGAAGTTTTTTCAACCGGAAGGAGATCATTTAACTTTGCTTGCTGTTTACGAGGCTTGGAAAGCTAAGAATTTTTCAGGGCCATGGTGTTTCGAGAATTTTGTTCAGTCGAGATCGCTTAGGAGGGCGCAGGATGTCAGAAAGCAGCTTCTATCTATCATGGACAAGTATGATCTCTTTGCTTTGCTTGAAATTACAAATACTTCATATTCGTTTTCTGTTGTAAGTGTGCTTAATTAGTTATTGGTAGTTGTATATAGTGGTGTATTTTTTGATCATTTGTGATGAACGGGTTGATTTAGATTACATCATGGCTTATGTCTCAAAGGGGTAAGTTCAAATAATTGGTCAGGTTGGAAGCGGGTTGAACAGGCCTATTGGTTAGAAAGTCTTTCAAAATGAATGGTCTTATCTGAAATTTAGTTACCATTGTTATAACTCAGTTTTCGTAGTCGTTTTTGAAACATGAAGTTTCTGTAGTTCAAGATTAGAAGAGGCAAAACAAAATGTTTATGTTCCCACCCGACATGACCTGTTTCTAAGTAACTCGTTCTGACCTGCTATCTGACCTGCCATTTTGCCATCCTTCTCTTGTTTTCTGAAATGTGATTATGCGAAACTCCCGTTGTGTTCTTGCCCAGGTTGCTTTATTTGTTATAATTGAATATCACAATTGTTTTCTGAGTCTATGTTTAAACCTGAATCTAATGATGTAAATCTGCTCGACTAGTTTTAATAGGGTCCACTATAGTGATGTCTATTTCACCCATTTATGGTGAATCGGTTGATTTGGGTTACATTTTTGGCTAAGTTATCAAATGGGTAGCTTGTAATTAAGTGGTTAACAGTCCGGCTGAATAGGCTAAAACAGTTTGAGAGTGACTTGAAAGTAATTAAAACGCGTAGAATGTCACATTAGTATGAATTATTTGAAAGGGAAGTATGAAATGTTTTTGTGTCATATACTCATATACTTGTTAACCGACCCGTCAATTTGCCACTTTTTGTTTCTGAAGAAGTGATTATGTGACTAGGTGAATTCTCCTTATTATGATCAATAGCATGTGTTTCTGGTTCATGTTGCTGATTTGTTCGTTTTATTACATTCAGGTACAAATTGGATATTGTAAGTGCTGGGAAGAACTTTACGAAGATACGGAAGGCAATAACTGCAGGATTTTTCTTTCACGCTGCACGTAAAGACCCACAAGAAGGATACAGAACTATAGTCGAGAACCAGCCTGTTTACGTACACCCAAGTAGCGCGCTTTTCCAAAGACAACCAGACTGGGTCATCTACCACGAGTTGGTTATGACAACAAAAGAATACATGCGCGAGGTTACTGTTGTAGATCCAAAATGGCTAGTCGAATTGGCACCAAGGTTTTTCAAGGTGTCAGATCCAACTAAAATGAGCAAGCGTAAAAGACAAGAAAGGATTGAGCCTCTTTATGATCGTTACAATGAACCCAATTCGTGGAGGCTCAGCAAACGACGGGCTTGATCAGTGGCTTGCAGTTGAATTTTTTTGTTTTGCTTGTAACAACTGATTTGTTATCTGGTTTCTTTTATGTACCCACCATGGGAGATATGTACAAGCAACTTTGTAAAATACAGGTTTCTTTGCATCATTTGGAATGCAAAATTTACACTTAATGACTTACATATGGTTGGCGCCAGTCTGGTTTTGCTCAAATTAGCCCGAGTCGAGCTTGGTCTGGCTTGAAAGGCCTAAACAGGTTCAATATTAGTCATCAAAGTCCAAAGCTTGGGGAAAATTCAGAATTTTTTGAGTTTATGCTGACCTAAAAATAAGCTTTTCTAAATAGAATGTTTGGAGTTGCTTCTGATTAAAAATAAGCAGATAAGCAGTTTTTATTAGTGTTTGACAAATTCGGCTTATGTAATCAAAGGATAGAGATGAAATTGCAATTTTTCCCTATTTATCACATATTATTAAGTTAGTAACAGCATATACAATTAACCTAACGAAAATTACAACATATTATACAAAAATACTGAGGAAAATTTTTCATAACATGCCAAACAATTATTTAAAGTCCTTTAAGTGATAATGTATTTCAAACTTTAATATTTTAGGTGAAATTATAAAAGTAAACGGTTAGATTTAATTTTAGAAAAACATTGACCTTTTACAGTGGATTAATAAAGGATGTTTGGAAAATTGTTTAGTTTAGTGTTAAACTTCCATGTTAAATCTTTCACAATACCTACAAACAAACAATATCTAGATGTTTGCACACATCTACAATACATAAATAACATTTACATGTGTTAATTAAGCTTGAGGAGATATTTTTCATTTGGCTCGATCTCGTATAATATTTTATAATCAGGCTCGAACTCGAGATCGAGTGGCTAGAGCTCAATACTCGTATAATATTTTATAATCAGGTCGTTTATTAGCTCGAATGCTCGAGTAAGTTTGTTTGCAAGTTAGAATTGCTAGTTATGAGATAGACTTAAAGCTCATAATATATGAATAGCATAGACTTAAATGATTCAAAATTAACAATAACTCGATAAGTAACCTTGTTTTCTTCTAAGATTAAATGATGCAACAGCCAAGAGGTGCAAAAGCCGTTTACCAAGTCTTAATACAAAGGAAATCAACAAATTCAAACCAACATTGTTCAACAACAGACAGACAAATATTATGTAAAAGTGTAGATTATCAGTTTCATATTATAACTTTTTTATACCTATTGTTAAAAAAATAAATAAATAAATAAATAAATGAAAAGAAGAAGAAGTAATGTCATTTGTAAATTTTATATTATAAGATCTGTTTTGACATGATAACATGTTCAAGGGGACTTTTTACCCGCGCTCTGCTGCAGGGCACTGGATTTCCGATGCATAGTTGTTTAGGTAAAATATTTATTTTCACAAATAAAAGTGTAAAGATTATTTTTGCAAATTTTTTTCCGATGCATTATTTTACCCGCGCTCTGCTGAAGGATAGGTTTTGTAAATTTATGTTACATGTTTGGTCTCTAAGAACTGATTTTTGTTATATCGGTAGTCATTGAGGCTCTATGAACTGATTTTTGGTCCTTGAAAACTGATTTCTGCTACATTGTTAGTCCCCAAGGACCTATTTTGGAATGATAGTTAAACATTATGGACTGTTTATGTAAATTTTCAGAAAAGACAAAATTGACTGTTTGGTGAACTGAACAATTTTCTGGAAATTGTTTATATTTACACTAAAATAAAATAAAATTAAAATGTGAGACTTGACAATAACTTTAAACAGTTTTCTAAACTAATATGTTGTAGATTTTCAAAAGTTTCTTTTTAGAAAGGTGTAAAATGTAGGTTCAAAGAGTCCACAAGTCCACAACTAGCAAAAATATCCTAGTACATTCTAAAACGACAAATGTACTCTTTGGCTTCTAGCGCCTTGCTATCAGCTTCTTCCTTTTTTTATAATTATTTTTTAAAATATTATCATGCCGTTCAAAAAAAAAGGTGCACATATATTTATTTTTTAAAATACTATTAATTAACTAAAATACACGAAGATGATCCAACAACGATAAACATGTGAATTTCAACTCCATTTGACCAATACACCAAAGTACATCAAAAAGTAATATAAAAAAAATCAAAGATAACAAAAAGTTAGAAATTTGTATCAAATTTTCAGTGTCCAACCAGTGACACTTGCGTCTCAAGTGTCACATGCAAGACAATGACAATATAATATAAGTCACAACTTATCTAAGCCGTATACACCACAATATATAAATGCATAAACTTTCTTTTCTTTACCCGATGTGGGACTAAACACGTGCAAAAATATACAAATGCATAAACTCATACTACGTACAAAAATAGAAATTTCATACACACTCAAATTTCAAAAAAATAATGACCTTTTAATGTGGATTAATAAAGGATGTTTGGAAATTTGTTTGGTTTAGTGTTAAATTTCCATGTTAAATCTTTCACAATACCTACAAACAAACAATATCAAGATGTTTACACACATCTACTATACATAAATAACATTTAAATGTGTTAATTAAGCTTGAGGGGATATTTTTTAATGTGTTAATTAAGCTTGAGGAGATATTTTTCATTTGGCTTGAGCTCATATAATATTTTATAACCAGTCTCAAACTTGAGATCGAGTGGCTAGAGCTCAATACTCGTTTATGATTTAACGCATTTGTTCAATTGTCATAATTTCAAACTCGAGTTGCACGTTTATGTGCTCGAGACCCTTTGGCTCGTTTATTAGCTCAAATTTAAGCTCGAGTAAGTTCGTTTGCAAGTTAGAATAACTACTTATTCTGAATTAATATGTTGTAGATTTTTAAAAGTTTCTTTTTAGAAAGGTGTAAAATGTAGGTTCAGGAGTGTCCACAACTAGCAAAAACATCCTAGTACACTCTAAAACCGACAAAATAACACATTTTTTCGGCTGCCAAACGAACACATTACCTTGATGAAAAAGGTTGCTGACAAATTTAACGAGGTTCTAAGCGTGGATGTCGGATGGGGCTGAAAAGATGTGAATTCATCAACACATACGCTTATAAAGCTTCGCTAAGCTCATATTACAAATCTTAACCAAATATTATAATGAAAATGGATATAAACAAGATAAAACATAATTTGATATATTAAAAAGACCAAGGAAGTTATTTGATTTAAAGGGTAATAACAAATGTTGCAAAGTTGATAACGTACCCAAAACAAGATACAACTTTGCTTCAAAACCAACGCTCACAACTGATAATTTTCTAGTGAAGTAGTGACATTATGCGGAAAAGTTTTAGCTTTCCATAAAGACCAAACCGACAGTTGGGAAGTTGACAGTTTACTTTCTTAAACATCCAGAGATTCGGTGGTAGCTTTAGTTGGTTCTTCAGGCATCAAGACTCGACCACTACATGGGTCTACTGGACGTGTGTCACGGGGCCCACCTTTCCTGCCCATTACAACCATTGGAGGCGGTGGTAGCAACCCTGCTCTGAATAGAAGACGTTGAACAGGATCCGATGGCTGTGCACCAACTGATAACCAGTATCTGCAAAATACAAGAGGTTAAAATTGAAAGAAACACCAATATGTAGTTTGGCGATCACTTTTTATAAGAAAAAGCAATTTCACAGATGAATTATGCAAACTCGACCTCAAAAGTCAACTAACAGTCGATAGTATGTTTGGTAAGCTGTTTATTTTAATTTGAAAACCAAAGGCAGATAAGCATGCCAATAGTGTGTCTTACATGGATTATAATTAACTTAATTGTTGGTGTGTGGCATAATCGTTTTTCTTCTTATTCAATCAGCTAGTGCTGATCATCCCCAAATCGATGACCGCGGGTTCAAAAGCACGTAAGAGATACTAGATTGGTATACACAGGGAAATTTTGGTCTTCTAAATCATCAAAATATAAAATTTTGTTTACTAATGAAAGATAGAAATCAAGACAGTCAGCTATTGCAGCAATCTTTTTCCTTGATGGTTCGGAGTTCAGACTAACAAGGATAACTAGAATTTTTCAGTGCTTAGACTGATATGGACACGCTAAGTGGATGTAAACAGGACAAGGTTCGAACTGTAGCCACATGTTTATTTTGTAAATCTAATATTCATGATAAAATTTTTAGTCTTCGATTATTTTGGTCTTAGACTTATGTACGTGCATGATTGCATATACTTATACCCCTGTTTTATGATAAATTAGTATTTCAGCACTAATTTTAGCTAAGACATTGTGATTTAGAATCTATAGTGCACTAACAGAGCAATTCAATTAACTAAACTGTGGATAGTGCCGATCAAAAATATTATCACATGAAAACAAAAACTATCAGAAAAATGGTGTATTAGAACCACTTACTTCACCCGGTCAAAATTAAGTCCCATTCTTTTACCTCCATCTTGACCTGTATTAACAAAGCAACCAACCAGCAATTAGCAACCTGTATAGTCAAAGTAACTTTAGTTTTAAAACATAAAAGAAACTGCTACCAAATAGGTTTAGACGTTTAGTTGGTGTTTGCATGCGCATTATAAAAGTGATTATCTAATTATATAACCTCCAGCTGTAAAAAAATCAGTTTCAAGTATTTTGGCAGCCTTATTATTATCTAAAAAAATCAGCTGTAAAAGGGCATATTATGATTATCTATATACACTTAATTTATCTATTACTTTCTCAAAGTGACTATAACAACTCAAGCAGCAAAATCATAAGCTGATTAAGTTGTAATGATTATTGAATATCAACATAATCACTTTCAAACCGCAGATCCGAACATCCCTTTAAAATTGTTGGACTCTAACATTAAATAACTAATGAATTGGATCCTTTTCATGAATTGAAAAGATATCACTTTATCACTCGAAATGGAACTATAACCTTGGGTTCATTAACTATCAAACCAAACCATTAGATGCCAAAAAACATTAGATTAAACTCAATCCAGTCTGAGAAACAACTATATCAATATCCAATAAAATAAAAGTGAACTGGATCCTTATACCAGTTTGATTATGCATTCAAACTGATCTTTTGTAGGGTTCCAAATAATCTAACATTTGACATAGATTATATATACTCATAATTCTTCCAGTCGCAATAATCACTTCGAAAATGCACATATAATCGTCACTGATAGTCTTTTAGATTGGAGGAGTCCCAAACTTTCATCAAAAATCTTATAAATTTCTCACTAACATTTAATCAGTAACAAACATCACCTATTAAATCTTATAAATTTCTCACTAACGTTTAATTAGGAACATTGAACGCTCCTAAAAGCTCATCGGCCATAATTTACTTACCTAATCTTAAACCAATAAAGATACAAACTTTAATATTGAAATACAAATACCATGTCATAACAAAAACACCCAAATCCTTAAACAATAAAATCAATCAAATTCATAACATAATCCATAAAAATCAAGAATTTAAAAAAAAAAAAAAAAAAAAAAAAAAAAAAAAAAAAAAAAAAAAAAAAAAAAAAAAAAAAAAAAAAAAAAAAAAAAAAAAAAAAAAAAAAAAAACTAGTAAATGATTATAGTAACCCATAAAGATACAAACTTTCACATCAAAACACTAAAAACACATCATAACAAAAACACCCAAATGCTCAAAACATAAAAATGAAACAACTTTAAAACATAAATTTATATAAAAATTTCAAGAACCTGGTAAATGATTATAGCAACCCCATAAAGATACAAACTTTAACATTGAAACACAATATAAAAAACACCCAAATGCTCAAAACATAAAAATTTATAAAAAAAGGATTATATAAAAAAAGATTTTTATAACCTGGTAAAGGGTTATAATAGCCCAAGACTTCAATATGTTTGCCATCTCTTGGAGATCTGCTATCTGCTGCCATTACTCTGTAAAATGGTCTGTTTCTGCATCCCAACCGAGCCAATCGAAGGCGCACCACCATTTTTCTCTTTTTCTTTTAACTGTGTGTGTGTGTTTTTAGTGTGTGTGAAATGAGGGGTTTAGGGTTCTGATGGAAATTTGATGGGTTGATTTGGATTTTGTCGAAATGGGTCGGGTCGGGTTGTGTTCATTTTTTTTTTTTTTTTTTTTAATTTTATTTTTTTTTTAAATCTTTTTACCAAAATCAGGGTTCTAAATAGCGCGCTATAGCGACGTCATAGCGTGAGGCGTGGTTTCCACGTTACGAAACAGGTCAAGGCGTCATCTCTAGGCGTAGCGTGCAATAAAGCGTTATAAGGCGTGATAAAGCGCGCTATAGCGCAAGGCGTGGCGCCATTTTTTGAAGCTTTTAAGATTTTATTTTTTTTAAATTTTTTTTAAAGAGATTTATTGGACTTGAGCTTATTTACAAGTATTTATNACAGGTCAAGGCGTCATCTCTAGGCGTAGCGTGCAATAAAGCGTTATAAGGCGTGATAAAGCGCGCTATAGCGCAAGGCGTGGCGCCATTTTTTGAAGCTTTTAAGATTTTATTTTTTTTAAATTTTTTTTAAAGAGATTTATTGGACTTGAGCTTATTTACAAGTATTTATTCGGGCTTAGTAAATCCATAACTGAGTTTTAAGCGTATTAGCTAACTAATATTGACAACTCTATAAATATTTTTTGCCGCTTTGAATCACGCCTTAAAAACGCTATGACGCAACGCCTCACGCTAAAGCTTGAAGTTTGCCTATGTCGCTACGCCGCGCTTCACGCTATTTATAACCTTGACCAAAATAGTTTAACTATGAGGGGGCGTTTGTTGCGGCTTATTTGGTTTGTAGTTATGTTTCATTCATTTTGAGTCTTTTTTTACTTATATAAGTTTATTGTATCATAATAAGTTTATATAAGTCGAAAACTTTAAAACTAAGTCACAAAAAGCTTATAAACATAAGCTCAAAATCAAATACTCCGTAAGTCATAAGCCAACTATATAAACAGAAACAAACACCCTCTTATAAAATGAAAAAATGAAAATGAGGTTTTACTGTTTAGATTACGTGTGAAATATTTAACGAGGTTATTTTTGAATGTTTACTATAAAGAATGGAATTTGAGACCTATTGTAAATATATATTATGATGCTTGTATAGTTGTATTTATCAATGTTAACCGGAACGGGTTAGTTTCAGAATCTGGTTTTGAGCAAAAAGTCAATTAAAAAGGCGGTTAAATCGTTTTAACCGGAAATCTGAAGATTGATCAAATTAGGTTTTGTGGATCTTGATGGTCTGATACCATGTAAGACAATGTATTTTGATAATAACCGAATGATTGTATTGACTCATAACTGCCCATGAAGCACTACAATATATAGGGAATACAAAAACTATTATGGGTGGTGAATCCCATAAATCATGGCTAACCTTACTAATTTACAATTGATTACATTTAATATGATTGATTTGTGGTTATCTTTATACTCGGCTAACATTAAAACGTTGGTATTGGCGACCATAAGGAAAAGACCGAGAATGATTACGAGAATAACTTAATGCCACGTACATCTGAGTTAAAATTCGCTCAAACTTATAAATGGTTACAATGATTAAGTGGGTACTACTGTGGAACACAAAATATACGGAGTAGAGAACCATAAAATTATTGTCTTGTCCTGTTTAATAAAGTCGGTACTACTATGAAACAAAAAGCATGAAACATTAAATATAAAGTTTCACAAGTTAAAACTAAAAGTAATAAAATACAAAAAATACCATAACAAAAAACCCTAAAAAACTATCAAAAAGGCATAAGAAGAATATAACAGTACCACCCTTTATGATATACATATTAATTTTTGTGATGTTAGGATCACTTCTCTAACACTATATGATTATCATTTAAACCAAAAGTCGAGTCGCAACAACCTTAGCATATATGCAAGTAACAAGCTGAGTGACCGACAAATCCCACAAGTTTGAAATCAAACTAAATTGAGAAAAATATACGCTACACTTGATTTTAGCCATAAAGGTAATAACCATAATAGACCCCAAGTCTTACAAAACCATTCCCATACATAAAGGAACATGCTACATCCCGCTTACACTAAAACATAGTAGTAGCATGCATGGAGCAGGATTTTTAGTTAAGGGAGGTCGGCCGTGCTTAACGTAAAAAGTCATAATGATAAAAGTCGTTTCAAAAATTAATCTACAGTGTTGTCTTTTATTGTTTAAGCATACAAGTTCGTTTAATGTCGTCAATAAATAAGATTCAAAGTGTATGCAAACATGTGGGTTAATCTTATACAAGTATTCGGTCTCTTATCGATCAATCAAATAATAATAATTATGTCCAGTTCGAATGTGTAAGTAAAAATATGTGAAACCACAAATTGAACTTGGTTACAAGGTAAAAAGGAGTAAAAATACGTGACACCACAAATTGAACTTGGTTCCCAAGTAAAAAGGAGGGATACAATGTCACGAAGCTTTGAGGCTCAAACATAGCTCTAAGCTTCGTCATATTGTATACCACTAATAGCTCTAAGCTCAAACGTAGATCAATCAAAGTAAGAAGGAGGTGCACCATGTCACGAGGTTTCAAATTGAACTTGGTAACCAAGTAAAAAGGGGGCATACAATGTAATGAAGCTTTGAGGCTCGAACGTAACTCTAAGCTTCATCATAATGTATACCACTAACAATAGCTCTAAGCTCAAACGTAGGTCAATCAAAGTAAGAAGGAGGTGCACCATGTCACGAGGTTTCAAATTGAACTTGGTACCAAAGTAAAAAGGAGACATACAATATTACAATGTAATGAAGCTTTGAGGCTCGATCAATCAAAGTAAGAAGGAGGTGCACCATGTCACGAGGTTTCAAATTGAACTTGGTACCAAAGTAAAAAGGAGACATACAATGTAATGAAGCTTTGAGGCTCGATCAATCAAAGTAAGAAGGAGGTGCACCATGTCACGAGGTTTCAAATTGAACTTGGTACCAAAGTAAAAAGGAGACATACAATGTAATGAAGCTTTGAGGCTCGATCAATCAAAGTAAGAAGGAGGTGCACCATGTCACGAGGTTTCAAATTGAACTTGGTACCAAAGTAAAAAGGAGACATACAATGTAATGAAGCTTTGAGGCTTGATCAATCAAAGTAAGAAGGAGGTGCACCATGTCACGAGGTTTCAAATTGAACTTGGTACCAAAGTAAAAAGGAGACATACAATGTAATGAAGCTTTGAGGCTCGAACGTAACTCTAAGCTTCATCATAATGTATACCACTAACAATAGCTCTAAGCTCAAACGTAGATCAATCAAAGTAAGAAGGAGGTGCACCATGTCACGAGGTTTCAAATTGAACTTGGTACCAATATAAAAAGGAGACATACGATGTAATGAAGCTTTGAGACTCGAACGAACACTAAGCTTCATCATAATGTATACTCCTAACAATAGAGTAACCACAGTAGGTTTATAACTAAGCAACTAGTTGATTCTTCAATCAATGTGGGATTATTGAAACCAATAAACATAGTATATTGTATTGCTTATCGCACTGTTACGTTCTATCCTAAATATTCCTTTAGCATAATAATATCATTGAAATTTCGTGACAACTTGTCTTGTTGACAAGCACGTTGATTAGTCCAGCCTATATAAGTTTTGTACATGCGCAAGAAAAAGAATGTATCATTTCACCAACAATTAGCAAATCATATGTTTATAATAGTGACATGAGTAAACAAACAAAATTACAGCCATATAAATTCAGAAGAATCTAATTTGTATACAATGTAATTAGGGAGTGTTTGGATATGCATTTTGAAAATGAGTATACATAGTAGCTTATAGCGTTTGAGGAACCTACTTCCGTTTATGATTACTCGTTCATCGAGGGGTTCAGTAACCAACTTTAATCATTTTTAAGGGATGTTTCGATGTGCATTCAAACTGATCGTTTTTAAGGTTCCAAAAACAATATAATTTCAGACATAAATGTAACAGACTAACAGGAATTACGAATTTCTCATCAACCGTCAGTCAAGACGCCCACCTACGAACTCGCTACTTTCCCCCAAATTTACATACCCGAACGGCCTAACATCTCAACCCCATAAAGTAGCAAGCTTGCATACTGAGAAACAAATAACATGTCATAATAAAACACCACAAAGGCTTAAATGTTCAAACTCGCCAAGATTATGATACAATCTAAATGTGACATGATAAAAATATAACAAAATCATAGAATTAACATGGGACAGATTGTTTAATTCATTCTACGAACATTAAAACAAAGGATTGACTACTTTGTCCAAAAGAAATGACGTCTAGAAACGACAATACAATGAAAATCACACAAATCAATCAAATTTTACTAAACAATACGGAGTACTAAAGAATCAACTGATGAATATTATCATGGACGAAAACAAGACAACAAGTCCATGATTTCTGGCTGCTCCAACTGCTGCACCACCTCCGGTTCAATCGCGCCATCATAGAAACTGTTATCATCATCTTTGCTCATCGTCGACGCCATTGAATTAAATGCATGACCAAGCAAGTTCTGACCCATAAGCATTACTGGATAATAGCCGTTAGCAGCAGTTGCATTTGATGATCCAGAGGACTCCACATGACAAATATCAGACCCAAAACTGTCGTTGCTGTTGTGATCAATACGGGTCATTATGGTTATCGGGTTAGGGGTGTTAAATGGCATCTTCAACGAATCTCGACCATCAAGCTTCTCAAAATCTGAAATTTTCTTTGACTTTAAGAATTCAATCCTGGCTTTAACTTTATTAATTTTCAATCCCAACCCAAAACTCAAATCCTTCAATTCGCCAACTGAGTACTTATCCAAGAGACCTAACCGCGTTGGATACTTGCCTTCCAAGTAGTTATCTTTCTTCGTCTTATCAACTTCTCCTTCCATCTTATCCTTCCCATCCTTACAATAATCCAACAAACCAGACGATCTTATCTTCCCATTTACGCAGTTTCTTTTGTAATCATTGATCATATCGTTAAGAATACGAGGATCTTGTGGGAAGATTTCGGGGCTTTCTTGATCAGCAGAAGATACGATCATGGACACATTGACATCACAAAGAGTTGTGAGTTCTTGAGCTTTCTTAAAAATACATTCTTTTCGCCTTATGAACACAAGTTTACGTTTCTTTTCGTCGTTTATCAGTTCCATTAGTACCTTCCTTCCACCCAGGTCTTCAAATCTATCAAAAACAACATATATAACACATACATTATGTTAAATGACTAACATGTTAAGACATAACGCATGCATTAAATTACAATTTTTTTGATATAGTTTAGTAAAAAACGAGTTGAAATGTTTACCAGTAAGAACTTATGAAATCTTGAATGAATGATATGGAATGCAATGCACTTTTTTTTTTTTTTTTTTTTTTTTTTTTTTTTTTTTTTTTTTTTACCATGTTACATATATTATGGGCATGCTTGCTAGAAATATCTTGAGATATGTTCATGAAGGGTTAAAGCTCAATTCTAACATTTGAACTACTTTTACTTTGCAGCCTTTGAGAAATGGTGGTTTATATAGTTGGTTATTAGTGTAAATATTGCATGGAAATCGTTCAACAACGTATGTTAAAAATGGAGCTCAAGCAACAAAATTGTTACTTTTGGATAAGGTTACATGGTTTTCAATCTACTTGTAATCTTATGCTTCTTTGATGCATTACATGATTTGTTAATTTATTTCAATTTTTATCCCACATTGACAAAAAATAAAAGTAGTGAGCTCTTTATAAGCTCAAGTGTCATTCATTGGTTAAGCATAGAATACGTGAAACACAACAAAACTTGTGTGTTGTGTCTCACTTGTTTGATGGCTTTTTTATATATAATTTCTTTTTGTTTAACTCTTTTTCAAAACCGAGGGTCATAAATTACACACACACAAAAAAAATTGAAATTAAATTGTTGCCATGTCAAATAACTGTTTAAAATAGTCATAACTCGTAAGATGACCTTTCCAAGGAAAAAAAATAGTTGTAACATGTATGATCAAGTAAATATGTAGTGTGGATTACAAGCCCAAAAACATTAAGCACCAAAATACAAACCCAAATAAACAAGGTTGTAGGAAAAATCGGGACTTATGTACTTCGTTTCTAATGAGCTGAAGATATATGCCCCTCGCAAATGCGAAAGAAATTTAGATTGTTTTTTTTTTTCCTTTGTGCATGATCACTTATGTATAAATTATAGATATGTAAATATTATGACAGTTTAAAATTTAGATTAGTTGAGTAAAAAGATACATGAAAACAAACTTCAACTAAACTAAAGTAAAAAAAGAGTAAATGAAACTCAAATTAAATCAAAGGGAAAAGAAGGAGATGGTTAGATTTGAACTTTGTCTAAACGTTTTATTTAACAAATGCGTAGCCAATGGATTAATTATAGTTTTATGTTGCTATTTGCATTAATATATATGTTTTTTAAAACATGTTTAGAAAAGTATAATAGCATTACTATTCATTGAATAGTAACCTTTCTTAAGAAATGTAAATAGAAATAGAAATTGCAACATCTAGTCTAAAAACGAGAAACGGGCATTGTTGAAATGTACAATTGTACAAAAGGTGAAAGTTGAGAAAATGCTAGGCACGTCTAATGCAGATGAGCTCAATCGCGTTCAAGAACTGTGAAGCATGAACGGACCCCATTCAATAAATCATTCAGTGTGAGAATCACACACGTCCTTAGCCGTGAAACGTCAGTTTGTGTGTTAGTTGTGCCATCTCATGGCCACAATAACACTTTTCAAATTAACACACTATTGCCGGTGATGGTGTGTCTCTTTTTTTGTCAAATATATTTCTTCCAACTAGTGCAAAAAAAATAAAATAATAAATAAATAAATAAATAAATAATTATAATAGAAACATTCATTAACTAAAACAAACGTTTCATTAATTAAAAAAAAATACACTAATAAAAATAACACTAAAATTAATAGACTGCTCACCGTCTTCGTCATTGTTTTCGTCTTGTCTCGAGCCAAAACCAAACGCATCACAATACTCGTGAATTAAGGCGGCAAAAAGTATTTATATATTTATAGATTTATAGCATATTTCATAATTATATGAGTAACAAACATTAGTAAATCCAAGCCCAAATCTCAAATATTAATAAATGCAAGCCCAAATCCCAAATATTAGTAAACCTCGTAAATGCTTCAAAAAAAACTCGCCATGCCCTGCACCTTTGTGCGCATTTTCACACCTTAACTTACGCCACGTCTAGAACCGTTGCCTTGGTGTATTTCGTAACTTTGAGGCCACGCCTCACACCTTGGAACCGCCATGGCGCACCTTTTAGAACCCTGCGAAAACCTTATAACAACTAAAGTAAGTTGTCTCTAAAGGATGCTCACACTACATGTTATACAAGAATGCTAGGATGCTAGTGCTTGAATCACGAACGAACAAACTAGGCACTTGGCTTTGTTCCTGAAGTTGGATCGAAAAACTTTGGGGTTTAAGTTTGGTTGCCTATCGGTTTTATCACAAGGAGAGGGGGTGTCGATTTTTAGCTTAGGTTTAGGGTTTCAAGCATTAGTGAATAATTAACCAAGGGGTTCATTATATAGTATAAACCTAGCTTGGAGTCCAAGTTTCACTCCAACACTACCTCCTTGATTCCAATCGGCCGACCCATCACCATAAGGGCTTCATGGGTTTGTTTTTTACTTTTACTAATTAATTAGTCCATTACACATTAATTAGTTTTTGCCCGTTTAGTTAATAATGTGTCTAACGGTTAACTAACAATCGTTATCCATTTACTAAATCATATTAATATATATACAATAAATATATTAATTCTATGCATACACGTTCTCTCAGTGTATACGTGTGTATCCCCAATAGGCTCATGTATTTCTGACCTTATAGTTACTGATTTGGCTAGAGCATAACCAATAATAAAGTGGTGGCTAATAGCCTGGATGGCTCAAGGCTCAAGCAAGTAAGGATAGAGATCCATAATTTACGAAGACCAACATGTTTATTGTCGTCATCTTTACAGATACGATTAGTAAGGCCCCAATTAGCCGATAAACGTTAAATAATAAAAATTTTAAACCATTTTTGTTTCTACTTTTCAGATATCAAGCTTATGATCTGTAGAAATTTAGGCTCATATATATTAACTATATAAAAGGCTATTTTCCCATTTAAAATGTGGTTAGAAAAGTGTTATCAACAACCATTCGGAGCATAAGAGCGGCTCTTTAATTGCTAATGCGCCAGAAAAATCACATGGAATTTTTGAAACCAAAAGTCATCATAAGATAGAAAAGGAGATGACCGGTGGGTTATCGACTTATCGCCAAATGAATATCTTAGAAAGGGTAAATTGGAAGCATACAGAGATCCTGGAGTGGGGTCTATTCATAAATCTAAAAATATAATGAACAAAAATCAATATCAAAACAAACATCAGCAAGGTGGTTATCCTTTACAAAATGGACACGATGTTGATGATTCGGGAAGTGAATTGAATCTGCTAATTAAAGTGCATGTATCTTCCAAAAAAGTGGAAGGAACATAGATTAAGTAGGTCCATGTCATGCATACATGTCTCAAGCTAGAACTATACAAATGGCAACACCTCCTTGAGCCTCTTGACACCTCTCTATCATATATCTCTCTCACTCTTTACTCACTCATACTATGTACTACCGCTAACCACCGTCACCTACCATCATATATCCATTCTTATACCAAAAATAACACGTAACAAAAACACACAAAGTACCCTTCTTGCAAAAACATTGATAACTGACAACGCTAGCTGACTGATATATAAACATGCAAGTAGTGAAAGAGCCCATATATGTTGACAACCAAGATTTCTTGGAGATCAAGGAAGAACCTGTAGTGGATTTGGACAAAGATGATGATGAGATCATGAAAGTTAAAGAAGAGCCTATATTAGTATATGATGATCAAGATGGTTTTCTTGATGATTTACCAAAGCCTATGGAAGGTTTAAGAGATGCAGGGCCACCACCTTTTTTGAATAAAACATTTGAAATGGTGGATGATCCAGAAACTGATGAGATTATATCATGGAGTGAGACTAAAAATAGTTTTGTTCTTTGGGATCCTCAGAAGTTTTCTACTGATCTTTTGCCTCAAAGATTTAAGCATAATAATTTTTCTAGCTTTGTGAGACAACTCAATACTTATGTAAGTAATCTTTTGTTATATAATAGCTTCTATTTTGGGACCTTTAAATTTTTATGCATTTAGAGGTGTTTTGGATTGCTTTCTTAAGTGATTGTATGATTATATTATGTTCTAGAATAGCATATATATAGCTAGTTTTGAGTGATTGTGTTTGAGAGTAGTTTATATGTTACACCAATTTTTATCATCAGAATATTGATGGCAATAATAAGTGGTGGAGATGAACTGAAGTTATCTAATACAGTACTATAGTAGCTACTGTATAATCTTAATGTTTTTATATCTAATACTATACTAGCTAGTATATTTATATGTTTCCATATATGGATATTGTTTTACTTCAAAAAAAAGGTTCGACCTTTAGTCAACTCAAACAAATAAAGTATGTCCTAGAAATGTTTAAGCTTAAGGCTTGAATTTGATGAGGATCACTTGGCATAATAGATACTTGCATAAATGGTGGTTAGATAGTTTATATTAAGTGTGAGTCTTGATTAATTTCACATTTTGTTCTCTTGATGCTTAAAGGTTCAAAAATTTCACATTATATATCTTCTATATTCATTGATTTTTACCATGGTATATACTAGATAAGTTTTTGACCTTGAGATTTTTCATGAAGGGTTAAAGCTCAACTCTAACATGTTAATTACTTTACTTTGCATACTTGAGTAAATGATGGTTTAGGTTGGTTATTAGTGTAAATGTATTGCCTGATTTTTACTTTTAAGCTAAGTTTTAATTACATCTTGCTGACTTGATCCATAGAGGTTTAAGAAAATCAATCCGGACCGATGGGAGTTTGCAAATGAGTTGTTTCAAAAGGGTAAGAAGCATTTGTTAAGAGACATTAAGAGGAGGACAACCCAGTCACATATCATGCAAAAACAAACGAGAGCCGAACAACAACAATCTTGTGCTCATCAAACAGAGACTACAATTGAATCCGAGCTAGAAAATTTAAGAAAAGAGAGAACTACACTCAGACAAGAGATCTTGAAAATGAAGCAACAACAAGAGAGCACAGACAAACATTTGGAAGTCGTTCAAGAACGTATGTTAAGAATGGAGTTCAAGCAACAAAAATTACTACTCTTCATGTCGAAAGCTTTTAGAAAACCGGATTTCATTCATCTTTTGAAACATCTAGTCCAAAAGCAAGAAATGGGTAGTGTTGAAATGTGTAAAAGGCGAAAAGTTGAGCAAAAGCTAACCACAGTTAATGCTGATGAACTCAGTCGCGCTCAAGAAGTGTGGGATATGATTGAACCCGATGCGTGCAATGTGTTTTCTTCAGAAGAATCAGTAAGCCCGCCTGAAGATAAAAAAACTAGTGACAAATCTGGAGTCAAAGGTTCAGATTACAACTTGGAAAACTTCATATTGTGGGAGAAACTAATGGAAGATGAGTTGATATTTGGTGATGATGCATCGCCAAAGAATCAACCGAAAACTTATCTTCAAGAATGGGAAGAACTAATCCCAAAAGTTTAGCTAGCTTCTGATTCATTCATATGATACTACGTATGATATTTGTCCATTGGCTGACGATGGGCTTTTACAGCCATACATCAAGAGTCCATACCTTATGGCATTCGAGCTCGGCTCAGGATAGGCAACTTAAAATCAACGGTACGTAGGAGTAGATGATGAAACAATTGTACTTGTTTTGGTTTGTTTTTGCTTTATTTATTTGTTGTCTTGTAAAATATACTAAGCTACTATATTAGCTAATTTGTATAGGATATAAGCTAGGTATCTTCTGTTGCACTGGGTTAAATGTATGCTAATGTGAATATTTTTTTGAGTTTAAGTCAATACAATATATGGGCAATAGATGCGTTTTTTTTCAAATGTACCATTATAGTGCGCGCACTAAAAAATTACTCATTTGATACGCGAACTTTCTGAAACTTTCTGATTTGTTTTAATATGGCCTTTTTTTTACCGGTTACCGGTAAATTAAACCGACTAAAGCCCGGAAAACTTTTTTTTTTTTTTTGGNGCGACACCCCATGTCTCTTCACCAACCCACCCCCCCTCCCCACACCCATGCCACCACCCTACACACACTACCACCGCCTCAAACCCCTACAACCACCGCACACCCCCACCATCTCCCACACCCCGTTACTATATTTTCTTAATAAGTTTTGCCTAAGTTTGGACAATGGTTTAAGGGTTGTTGGTTAAGGGAGTGGTAGTGATGGCAAACTTAAATATGTGTTATATAGTTGTTATAGTTACTTCATTAATACATGAAGTGTAAACTTAAATTTTTAACTAAAGGCATTATATTATGGTACGAATATTTTAGTTCACCTGGTCCTTTATATTCTTGGTTCCGTCACTGAGCTATAATTGAATCCGAGCTCGAAACTTAAAAAGAAAGATGGAACCACACTCAGATCTTGAATTGAAGCAGCAACAAGAGACCACAAGCAAGCATTTCCATTCGTTCAAGAAAGTTAATTTGTTAAGAATAGAGTTCAAGCAACAAACTTGTTACTTTACATGTCGAAAGCTCTTAGAAATCCGGTTTTGCAACATCTAGTCCAAAAGCAAGAAATAGTAATTGTTAAAATAAGGTACAAATGTACAATATGAAACTCTATAAGTGATACGACCCGTTAAGGTTGTATCGGGATAGGGCACCACTTCACGCGGGCGCGAGCTCCTTAAGAATTAGGGTTAGGGAAAGAGAACTGCTTTTGAATTGAAACAACGATGATTCTCATTATAATAGTTCGGTACATGTAACCTTACAGTGATGACAATTAACCTAATAATGATAACGGGTTTAGCCCACGACAAACATGACATAATAATTAAGATAAATAAAGATAACTTAGCCCATGACATAATCTTGGGTCGTAACTCGTAACATTCCCTTCTCCTTCAAAGTCACCTTGTCCTCAAGGTTGCTTCAACAATCCCGCCTCATGTAATTCCAAGATCCCATGTTTTGAGTTGTGAATTTTCTTCTTGCAGATCATACTCGAAGCGCAAAATATGCCTACATAAATGTTGACACATCGGTCTGACAATGAGTTGAAATATTCTTTCATAGCATAAACTTCATTACTTTGATTGAAAATGGTTCTACTACTATAGTTGAGAAAATTGGGAAGCTTGAAAAGCTACTTATTGATGGGAAAGCTACTCTTGTGGATGATGATGATCATCCTGTTCCGTCTACTTCTTCCACTAAGAGGGATAACCCATTTTCAAAGGTGGGTGATGTTGTGGTTTCTGATAGTGATGATGATGAGGTTCTTAACACGTTCGACGAATCAGCAAATCTTTTTGGTGGTGGTCATGAGCGTGAAGATGAGTTTGATGACTATGATGATTATTCGAAGCAAATTTATGACCTTCCTGGGAATTTGGATGCTATTAATGCCATGTATGGCTTTAATCTCCAAGGTCGTAGGAAGTAGTTTATATTTTTTCAGAGTTTTTTATTATCATGTGGTTAGTGGTTTTGTTTTCTTGTTTAGAAAATAGGAAGTATCTTGTTATGTAAGCTTTTCGCCTATGTAACGGGCTGAGATATGGGATTCACCCATATCCGTTGTACTTAAATGATTTTTGGAGTAATATATTTACCTGGTCGTTGACCTTTTACCCAAAAAAAACAACCAAACTTGACTCGCAGCGGGATTCTATGATTCACAAATGCATATTTTAGTCACAAATGCATACTTTAACACTACATCAGGAGGCTTACGTTTCTGCCCAACATCATCTATCTTATTCCCCTGGCCATGAGGCTCCAACATGTTTCCTCTATCTTCTCTTGTTGCTTCGAGAGGAATTTGTTGACGGTGGCTATTACTTTCCTCCATACTCTTTTCTGCTGCAATTGGTTTGATTGGTACCAGGTGATCAATTACCTTCTGATCCACTGGTTCCCCTGAGTTGACGTCGCTTGGTTTGGCGATGGTTGTGATGGGCCATTGGTCCTCCAAACAAGCCGTTGTTGTACAGGCTAAGGATAAGGCTTCTCCTAAAGTTGTAGGATTCAACCTCAACAGTTCCCAAAGTTGTAGATCCGTGAAGCGTGCTTCCGTTGCACGGGCTAATGAAAAAGCTTCACGTAAAGTTGTAGGATTTGACCTTAAGAGTGCACATTGTAGAGCCGGTTTAAGGCCAGAGATATAAAATGATTTAAGTAAGTTTTCAGAGATCCCCGTTAATCGATTTATAAGTAACTCAAACATACTCTGATAGTCAGCCACCGTACCCATTTGCAAAAGCTTAGATAGTGCGTCCCGATCATTATTGCCCGATGCCATGAACAGTAACTCGAAAAACAGAAAAAATTACTGATGAACAGTATCAATTAATAGTACATGTGAACAGTGCCGGTGAACAGTGTCGGGGAATAGTGCCTGTGAATAGTGCTGGTGAACATAGCCTTTTTTTTAAATATTGGATCCCTAATTTGGTAGCCCTCTCAACGAAGACTCTCAATAAAAGCACTAATTGATACGACTTGTTAAGGTTGTATCAAGATAGGGCACCACTTCAAGCGGGCCCGAGCTCCTTAAGAATTAGGGTTAGAAAAAGATAATTGTTTTTTAATTGAAACAATAATGATTCTCATTATAATAGTTCGGTACTTATAACCTTACAGTGATGACAATTAACCTAATAATGATAACGGGTTTAGCCCACGACAAACATGACATAATAATTAAGATAAATAAAGATAACTTAGCCCATGACATAATCTTGGATCGTAACAATAAGAGTAGCATCCTCACAACCTTGTAAAGTAATATATACCTATTTGAATTTTAGTATAGTGTTGGCGTATATGGGTGAATGGCCCATGCCGAACGAATGACATATCTACCGAACGACCCTCGATGAACCACTTCAGCCTAACGACAGGAACAAACTCTAAACTCCAGAACCATACTTAACAAAAGGAGTAGGGAATATTACTCAGAACGGCAGGACTGATTCGAACAGGACCCAAATAGGGAAATGTTGGAGTTGCCGCCCAAAAACGTCACAGTCATCACATGTGACAATCAGATATGGACAATAAAAGTCTACCTATATAAAGATTAAGATTTATCACTCATGGTAACTTTTTTTATTCACATTTTACTCACACACATATCCTCTCATATCAAAAACTTACTCTCACACCGGAGCTTGGTCTTGAGATAAAATCCAAGACGAGGCTAAGCGTGCTTTTCTTGTATAGGTATTCGAAGGACCAGATCTTGAGTCATCTGGAGGACCTTTTTGCTTGTTTGGAGTAGCTACGAATTTTTACTTCAGCATTAATTGAAGTAGCTGCAGATTTTTACTTCAATATATAGTATTCATATATAGACGACTATTACTACAAGAGTTGTGTTTGTTGCTCTTTTCATATATCCATTTTGAACTAAAGTTAAAGGCGTGTTTGGTATGTAATTTTGAAGAGGTTTGGGCTAAATGACGGCGAGATTTAATTGTTTCATAAAGCTTTTTTAAACTAACAAAAGGATATGATGCCAAATATCTTAACCTTACTTTAGCTAATGCGATTTGAGTATCAGGTCAAATCGAGATTTTAGTATTAAGTCAAATCAAGTATTTTTTTTCTCAACCACAAGTTTTTCTATCATATAAATTTTTTTAATAATATATTTTATTTTAATAAATTTATAAAATAAATATGTTATTGAAATAATTATTAGTTTTTCTCTCTATTCATTTTATTTTCTTCAAAACATATATCAAATCTTAATCCCCAAATCCTATTCCAACCCCTCAAACCAAATGCACCCTTTGAAAATTACATCCAATCAAACCAAAGTCTCAATAGGTGTAACGGTGATCTTCAAGTTTTTATGCATTTAATTTATAGAGGTGTTTTGGATTGAGTTTGTAAATTAAATACTCTTTTGTTTGAGAGTTGTTAATGTATTAAACCTAATTTTATCATCAAAATAGTTAGTGGTGGAGCTGAAGTTATCTAATACAGTAGCTAGTTACTGTATAATCTTAATTTTTTTATTGATACATCTAGTTTATTTTTATATTTAGGTTTGGTTTATTAGCAATAAAGATCTGTCCTTTAGTCAACCTAAACTAGTAAAGTATGTTCTAGAGGTGTTTTGGCTCAATTCTTGGATTTGATAGTCATAATGGATATTGCATACATGGTGGTTAAATAGTTATACTGATTATGAATCTTGATTAATTTCACATTTTGGTCTCTTGATGCTTAGATGTTCAAGAATTTTACCTTGTTATATATTTTGGCATGCTTACTAAAAATGTTTTTGACCTTTTAGCTAACTTGAGATATGTTTATGAAGGGTTATGAGATATGTTTATGAAGGGTTAATGTTCAACTCTAATTTGAATTATTTTATCTTTGCATTCTTGAGTAAATGGTGGTTTAGTTGGCTGTTAGTGTGCTTGATTTTTAAGTTATAAGTCAAATTTGACATTTTACTGATTTGGTTCATATAGAGGTTCAAGAAAATTGATCCGGACCGATGGGAGTTCGCAAACGAGTTGTTTCAAAAGGGTAAGAAGCATTTGTTAAGAGACATTAAGAGGAGGACAACCCAGTCACAAATCATGCAAAAACAAACGATAGGCGAACAACCACCACCTTGTGCTCATCAAACAGACTCTACAATCGAATCCGAGCTAGAAAATTTGAGGAAAGATAGAACTACACTCAGACAAGAGATCTTGAAATTGAAGCAACAACAAGAGAGTACGGACAAGCATTTGGAAGTCGTTCAAGAACGTATGTTAAGAATGGAGTTCAAGCAACAAAAATTGCTACTTTTCATGTCGAAAGCTTTTAGAAATCGGGCCTTCATTAATCTTTTGCAACATCTAGTCCAAAAGAAAGAAATGGGTAGTGTTGAAATGTGCAAAAAGCGAAAAGTTGAGCAAATGCTAAGCGCGGTTAATGCTGATGAACTCAGTCGCGCTCAAGAAGTGTGGAATATGATTGAACCCGATGCATTCACTGCGTTTTCTTCAGAAGAATCAGTAAGCCAACCTGAAGATCAAAGAACTAATGACAAATCTGGAGTCAACAGTTCAGACTACAGTTCGGAAAGCTTCATATTGTGGGAAAAACTAATGGAAGATGAGTTGATATTTGGAGATGATGAATCGCAAAAGGATCAACCGGAAACTTATCTTCAAGAATGGGAAGAACTAATCCCAAAAGTTTAGCTTCTGATTCATTCATATGATATGATATTTGTCCATTGGCTGACGATCGGCTTTTACAGCCATACATCAAGAATCCATACCTTCTGGCATTCGAGCTCAGGATAGGCAACTAAGAAGCAACGGTACGTAGGAGTAGATGATGAAACAAGTATACTTGTTTAGGTTTGTTTTTGCTGTATTTGTTATTTTGTAATATATACTAAGCTACTAATTTGTATAGGATATAAGGTATTTTCTGTTGCACTGGGTTAAATGCATGCTAATGTGAATATTTTTTTTGGAGGAAATTACTTAAATGAACGTTTTATACAACTAGTTATCCAAAATGAACCTCGCATACAAAATTATCCAAAATGAACTTTCAATATATTAACCGTTAGATGTATTATTAGATTAGTTTGTAATGTTACACGTGTATAAAATTAGTGATACGCGAGTGCTGGGCGAGCTATCAAACTCAGAATTATGGGGGAAAAGATGGGCGAGCCTGGCCGGAGTGATTGCTAGGGTAGAGGGTTTAGGCGAGTTATAGAGGTCATAACACGCCGAATTAAAAATCGAGTCGGCGAACGTTTTGAGGAGCTCTGGGCGAGTAGATCCTGGGCGAATATGAAATTTCATTGGTGACGGTCTTAGGCGAGGCTGAAAACTAGTGCGGCGAGGACAGTTAGCGGAGGCGTGATCAGAACAAGGCATCGGCTTGGGGGCGAGGTGGTGCTTGGGGGAGGTGGTACTTTGGGCGAGACATTTAACATGATGGTTCGAAGGCGAGGACCAAGGCGACAAGAAGTTATCAGGGAGGATTATTGGGGTCTAGGAGGATCTTAGGCGACGTCTATCCAACGAGGGATGGTGTGGTCTAGGCGAGTGACCAAGGTTGAGGAGGATGTGGTCTAGGCGAGGAACCAAGACTGAAAGGCTTGGCTGTATGGGTTAAGAAGGGAGTTCTAAAAGTTTAATTCTTGTAAATTAGAAAATGTTGTGTTAGTTTGTGTATGAAGAATGGAGGTTTTGTTGTTTTCAAAGAAGGAAGATGAAGAATAGTAAAAAAAAAAAATGTCTAGACAAATATTAAATTGATAAAGTAGACACGGGGATTAGAAAATAAAAATAAATTGCTGGCATCACATGCACGTGAGTCTCTTTTGGTAAACATTTGGTTTTTGGTCCATTCTTGTAAAATAAATTATCTGATGGTCTCTTTTGGTAATTAGGTTTTTTTTTTTGAGTTCAAGTCACACAGTAGATGCGTATTTTCTCAGATGTACCGTTATATAGTACGTGTACTAAAAGAATTACTCGACTGATACGCGAACCCTCAGTTTTGTTCTAATATGGCATTTTTTTACGCGAACCTTCAGTTTTGGCCATAACTTGATTAGTCAAATTAAACCATTATTAATCATTAGATTTGATTAAATCAATAGGCACAATTAAAAAATATTGATTAGCTTTTTCTCTCCTTCAACTGATTTAATTTTATTCTTTCTAAAAATAGATTTCTTCTCTCTCCCTATTAGTCGATTAGGTTAATGCAATTTCTTTTCCTCAATAATGAACCACTTTTGTTTCTTTTGGTTTAACCTTCAACTTTTAAGTCATATTATGGAGTTTGCATTTTGCAATAACTTACTACTGTCAACTTTCCATTAGGACCAAACCAAGTGCAATTTTTTTGTTTTTTTTATTCTCATATAATCATATTTTTTGTTGCCATGTTGATTTGTCAATATTATCTTTTTCTAATTGTTGTCATATACATGAATGATGAAACGGACTTGTCACCATTTAAGTCATTGGGTGTAAATTTGCGTATTTTTTCTTTTACAGAAATAAACACTAGAATAAATAAAGTGAAAATTTAAATTAACAAGTTTGAAGGGTGCTTAAAATGTTCTAGGGGAAAAAATTAATTATAAGATAGAAAAACCTATACTAATTGTAGCCATTGATTTAATCCAATAGCTAATAGTAGAGGTGAAAATGAGCCGAGCCACTCGTGAAAAGTTCGGGATCGGATCGGTAAAAAGCTCGCGAGCCTAAAGAAACTCGAGCCCGAGCTCGAGCCTAAGTTGCAGCTCGTTATTAATTGAGCTCGAGCCCGAGCTTTACATACAAAGTTCGTTTGGGCTCGCAAGCCTAAACGAGCCCAAACGACATTTTGATATTTTAAGTATTAAACATATATACGAGCCGAGCTCGAGCTTATTAACGAGCTCAATAAAGATATATTACGAGCCAATCTCGAGCTTGAGCCAAGCTTTAACTTTTCATGGCCAAATCGTATAAACTAGTTGAGCTCGAGCCGAGTCCAAGCCTCTATAACATACCACGAGCCGAGCTCGAGCTTAAAATTTAAGGCTCAAAACGAGCCGAGCTCAAACTCGAGCCTTTTAAAACTTAAACGGCAGGCTCGGTCTCGGCTCGTTTCCACCCCTAGCTAATAGTTGTTTAACTTGAATAATCAAGTTATGGCTAACTTGAGATAATCCTCACCCACTTTACTTTCATCCGATGATCCAAACTTTATCACCGCTACCACACCACAACCACCTTACACACCCCCACAACCCCACCACCATCCTACCCCACCCCCTCCCCACACCCGTGCCACCACGTTACACATACTCCCACCACCGCCCCAAACCCTTGCCACCACCCCACACTCCACCGTCACTTACACTTTCGTTACCACATTTTTTCTAATAAGTTTTTCTTAATTTTGGACAATGGTTAAAAGGTTGTGGGGTAAGGGAGTGGTAGTGATGGCAAAGAAAATAGTTGTAGGTTATAGGGCGATGGTCATGGTGGTGACAGGTGGTAGTAATGGCTATGGTAATTAGTATTTTTAGTACACGTATCATAAAGAGATATTTTGAAAAGTACATGTCTATCGTATGACTTAAACTCACAATATATGCTGCCACATAAGCGGCCACCTCAGCAAAAGTAAGCACAACATATAACTTGAAAACTTTTGTCGGTAAAACAAGTTTTCATGTATCATATTAGCAGGAATCTAAAAGTTCATGTATCAGACAAGTAGGTTTTTTAATACACATACAATAACAGTATATTTGAAAAAGTACGTTGAAAACTTTTGTCAGTAAACATGTTTTCATTTATCATATTAGCACAAATCTGAAAATTCAGGTTTCAGACGAGTAGTTTTTTTAATACACATATCATAACGGTATATTTGAAAAAGTAAGTGTTTATTGTGAGTTAAACCCCATTTTTTTCTCGAGGAAATTCTTTTAAAACGTACCATACTTGTCCAAAAACTTTTGAGTATCGACATTTTTTTTTCCTTATTGGGTTACTAAACTTTCATTTTTTGGCCTCTTTAACGCATTTTAGGACGTTTTTGCCCCTCAAATTTTTGGAAATCCAGGGGCAAAAATGTCATAAAAATGTCCCAAAGTGCGTAAAAAAGGCCAAAAAATGAAAGTTTAGTAATCCAATAAGGAAAAAAAAAAAGATCGATACTCAAAAGTGATTTTTTGGACAAGTATGGTACGTTTTGAAAGAATTTTCCCTTTTTTCTCATCGAGATGGTTTAGAGATTAGCATGAAATGTAAGAAGTGCATCCAAGGGGTATAGAAAAGTAATTTTTGATCGGTCCTGTTACACAAAATAACAATCCTTCTATAAAAGTTTCCACTCATTTTCTTACCTTACAAATATCACATGCATATATATTCACTATTGTAATTCCTTTTTTTCTGTCATATTAGTATCTTACCTTAAAATATCTCCTTACCTTGCAATATCACATGGACATGTTGATTGATTCTTTTTGTCATTTCTATCATCAATCATATTCTGTAAAAATAATTTGCATTTTCATGTTGTCTATTTTTTCCTTGATATAACCTTAACTAAAGTTAAACTATTATAGAGCGTAATGATAAAAAGCTTGTGATTAGTATAAATCAAGAGTGACTTATTGTCAAGAAGCTTATGATTATCATTAATAAAATGTGTGGATGTTTCAAGTTCAATCTCTAGTGCATATAACTTTAAAATGGTTAAGCCAACCCTTTCGAGAGTTTTACGCGGTTTGAGTGTATTAAGATGGGCTCAAGACCCATGAAATTAATGCAAAAATTAAAAGGAAAAACTTTATCCTATTTAACTATGGGAAATAGTGAGCTTGAATCTCGCTAATTAGTAGGTCAAAATTTTGAAAACCATGATTATAGAAAATAAAAGTTGTTCGCTTTTAGTTTGGTGAAAATGCACGCGTCAATTTCAATAGTCTTTCGAGCTTTCTCCATCACAATATCATCATTTGTTCGCTTTAGTTTGATGAAAGTACGCGTGTCAATTTCAATAGTCTTTCTTGCTTTCTCATCACAATATCATCATATTTCTTAAATTAGTAACACATCAACCAAATCTCTTGATCACTAATTGACTTTATGATAGTAATCATATCAAATTCGATAACTTTTTATTGTAAAGTGGCTGTCTGTTATGACACATTTGTAACTCTTTTACTAGCTAGGTTTCTGAAGTGACTTGAAATTATAGTTTCTATGTCGATTGCCTCCAAAGAGATCAAAAGTTGGGACTAAGCGTAGGACTTTTGTAAATGCTCAAACGATGCCTAGAGAACAATAACAAATGGAGTATAAGCTTGCACATAGTCATCCTTCCTAACATTCTTCATCGTATTATAAAGCAGGGACATAATCAAGACACAATTTGACTAGGTGCATTTACGAAAAATTATACAAAACGAGAAACACAATTTATTTGGACCAAATGCATTTAAGAAAAATCAGAATTTTCTACTAAAACTTAACACACATCAAAATTCCATGGGTGTCTCAGGAGCCCCGGGACCCACCCTGGTTGCGTCCGTGTTACAAAAAGACTATATATGTTGACTATTTTCAACCATTTCGTGCTTAAGCGACATAGATTTGCTAACGAAATTTACGAGACAAACTTCCGGCTAAATTCTTTGGGGGTCTTTAGTGGGAAATTTTAATCTTTACACATTATTCATATATATAAATTAGCAAATTATACTGAGCTTAAAAAGTAGAAACTTCAAGAGGGTTGGAGAGAAATGAAAGGCGTGGCTTAATATGATCCATAACTTATACTATATGTTTTAATTGGATGATTGAGTTAATGAAGTCATATTAAACATTACTTTTTGTCACTTTTATGATGCTAAACTCCATTATATGAAGATAAATCTAGACATTGTCCCCAGATATAGAACAAAAGCACAAAACTTCTAATCATTTCAATTCTTCACTATATTTGACAATATCAATTATAGCAATATTCTATTGCCACAAGCCCACTACCATATCGTACCTACAACATGTATTAGTCATGAGATCATCTCTCTTATTTTATGTCCATGCCAGATTTGGCATGATATTAAATGGTGTATTTAATTCAATATATTAACATTATATTTTGTTTATCTGTAACGACATGGAGTCTCATGAACCACAACATAAATTACAACTTTCTCGAAAAGGCAAAGATCGGCTAGGGATTACTCTGACTCTATGCGTCTCTTTCAAGTCCCTGACTTAAAAAAGGAAAAAACCCTAATAAAACACGCACTTTTGTTTAATAATCAAATTATCAAAATATATCAGTTATAAAACTCTAAGCCTTATATTTATAGAGAAAAGTTAACTTTTGCAAAAAGAAACATCATAAAGTTTTAAAACGTCATAAACACACTCTTGCACTTTCCTAAATAACGAAAAACATAAAAGATAACAAAAATTCGGGCTTCTTACAAAACAACCCAAATTTTGTCCTCATCATTCCCCCTCACTTGAAAAGAACTCACCCTAGAGTTCTCACCATCAAAGGCTTCATCGACCTTGAACACCAACTCACGACGAACCTTATCTTCAGTAGACTTGAGCTTTACATCAACTCGAGAACCTCATATTTTTTAACACGCATGTCATACTCCTAATGATCAACCCATGACCGTAAACATCGGATTGTGTACTCCTTATCAACGACCACCAAGCTTTTGATTGCTATAAATATAACTACTTTGTTCGTCATTGAAAACTTTATTTGATTCTTGATAATCATCTTTAAAATTAACCCATAATCTAAATAACAAACCTTTAAATCATGGACACATTCGGAATCCGTTTTTAGCTCACAATCAGAACCCTTCACGTCTTTATCATCATTAAAACCCAAAACTTCTCATTCATAAATCTTCAAGGTACCAAATTTATTTGTTGTTTCCAACACTAAAGTTGAAATCTTGTCTTCATGTTATTCATAACTTTGAAGGTTTTGTATTTTCTCAACTTGTTCATCAACAACCTCGGCCTTCAATATCTCATCTTCATTCTTAATTTCGGGCAATTGTTTTGGGTAAAGGGGTTACCCCCGATAATATATTATTACTCTAAAAAAAACAATTAAGAACAACTGATGTGGGTGAGTCTTACACCCCAGCCCAAAAAAGGCAAATCAAAAGCGCCTACAGGATTAAGACCTAAACTAGCATAGGAAATGACATGACATACTTATGCAAAATAAAACAAACGCCTATCTAATTTGACTACGAAGATTAATGGAATATGCGTTAGCATACTTCATTTGGGCACTAGTCAAACCATAATCATCAAAGGTATCGTCGTCATAAGGGTTTTGATCATAGGTGTCCTCCTAATTGCTCATATAAGCCATTCATGCCCACGCCACTACCAGTTTTAGAACCGTCAAAATACATATAACTAGTAGTTTCATTGTAGTCCTCAAGAACTTCATCATCATCACTATTCGAAAGAACCAAATCCCCAACCTTAGAAAACGGATTACCTACCTTTTTACCATATTTAACCATGTCATGGGTGCTATTTGAAATAAAAGGAGGGGGAGCATTGGACGAACTAGGGATGTTGTCATTGTTTACCACGTGTCCTTAACTTCAGGTATTGGTACATGTATTTGGTCTTCGGATGGAATCATCACAATTTTCTTTCTTTCTTATAAGAAAATGTAGACATTACGCTTTAAATCATAAAAAACTTGAACTTTACAGCGCCATAATTTTCCCAACCGAATATGGCAATCCTCCATGTCATCCAAAACACAAATTACCTCCTCCTTATATAGTTTACCAATAGATATCGACATCCGACAAACCTCATGACCTCCAACCAAACAAGTTTCTGTTGAATAATTAAAGTAATTGACCAATTTTCTTGACACAAAGTTTCTAGCCCCATAATTAACAATAATTAAAGAGTACATTATTATTGATCACAACTCTTGAAATAACTATGCTAGTCTTGGTCTAAAGTACCGTAGGTGTGTTTTTTTTACCTTTTTGGGCTGAGGTATGGGATTACTCGTACCCATTCTTTTTTTTTAGTAATAACATTTTACCGGTGGTAACTCTTTTACCCAAAAAAATAATAAATAAATAAAAAATCTTGAATGAAACCACTTGATTGTTGATAGTCGAATCTCTATCTTCATTCTTTCTTCTCATTCATCAACCCTCATATTGTTGAACGGAGATTGGTTGCATCTATGGTTGTCAATAGATTCGCCTATAGTTGGACGAATTCTTGAACCACCATAATTGCTACCCTCGCGGTTTTCGTGGTTGTTACCTCTACCCACGAACAACAAACGTAGTTTTTGATAGATAGTGGATTTTTTGTCGAGTATGGATATGACTTTGATAAAATCATAATTCATGTGCTCTTTAGACCATGCCCTACCAACAGTATGGATTTTTTAATCTTTTACACCATTCACCACATCTAGGATACTAACAAGCTCTAGACGTTAATTGGCGCGAACCATAATCAAAAGGTACGAGGATGAAACCTCAAAAAGGATAAAACCCTATTAAAAGATGCACTTGTATGTAATAATCAAATGATCAAAATATGTCAATTATAAAACCCTGAGCCCTATATTTATAGGAAAGTTAATTTGTGGGAAAAAAAATGATAAAGTTTTAAAACGTCCTAAACACACCTTTGTACTTTCCTAATTAACGAAAAACATAAAAAATAATAAAAATTCGGGCTTCGTATGAAACAACCAAATCTTGTCCTCATCAATGAGACAACGAGTACATGCTTCAGTGATTTTTAGTCAGAAGTTATGATTGAACTATGAGGGAACTCATTACCTATTTTCCGAAAGCTTTCTTCAATTGTATCTGGACTTTGAACTTTGGAAATTTTCATATATCTTTACTTTTATATACTTATCACCTTAAGAGCTAGCAATTACGTGTGGATTAAGCCACGTAAATAGTTCATGAATTGCCTTTTTCTAAACTAGTTGAGTCGAGTGAGATTATGTTTTTATCAGTATTTACAGATGATAACTGAACCACTAATAAAATGTTTTAGTTGTATGGTACTTGACTTTCACACAAGAGGTTACGGGTCCAAACCTCACTAGATACATATTTGAGGGTGGCTAGGGAAGGGCCGGAAACGGTCATGTGGATACCCAGATTAGGTCGCGTACATCTAAGTGAAAGACTTGCCCTCTTCAAGTAATCTGAATAGAGAAAACCTTACCCGTTTACTTGTAAGATTCAAATAATGTTTCATTGAATAACTCTTTGTAATTAGAGATTACACAATTCTTGTTAATTTATTATAGTTGAATTCGAGCGCTAGGATGTTTTCTATTTAATTAGGTAATTAGTTTACCATTAAACCGAGTACTTGTTAAAAACGGCGATAGTCTATGTTTCACACGATGCACGTTTCAATAGATAGTTTTTTTCTAGATCGTGTATTCGTGTTAGACCTGAACCAACTCATTTAGTGTACTTTTTGTAGAGTTGAATGCAAATCATCTGTAGTTCATAACCAATATTCAATGCCACACAATTTAATATGAAATGAGAACTTTTGTTTTTGTTGCTATTTATGGGTAGATAAGAAAACGGGTCATGCTATAAGAATTGAGATTCTATATCTGGAAAAAGGGCCATTCTATATCTGGAAAGTTCACTCTCGTGCCCCATCTAACGAAACATGTTTATACATAATTAAGTAAAGATTTAGGACCCATATAAGATCTTGCAAGTTGCAACCAACTAAAGGTTAGTTGCTTTAGGCCTATGGACCATATGGACCAGCTAATTAAGCCATTCAATATTTCAATGAATGGGTTGGTCATTGGTGGGCCGTGGGTCATCCTGGGTCAATACATCAAAATTTATAATTTATAAAACTTTAACCTGAAAATGACAACAGAAACAAATAAAAAAAAGTGCAACTTATGACGAACTTGTCGAATTCTTCTTTGTGGAGTTTCTTGCATTTGCCAATACTTTTGCTTCTTCAAGTATCGCTCTTTTGGGGTATATTACTATTGAAGTCATCTATCTTGTTTAGTAGTTATGAAAATCATGTATATAAAACGCTTCTCATGTTTCACCATCCATGTGAGAACATAATTCCATACTTTTTTGACACATGCTTTAAAAACATTATGTTTAGTCGTTGAAAACTTATCTTTTGAGTAAATATAGGATTATGACTTTTAAATTGGGTAAACATTTTATTTTTTTATTTTTATATATAATCCTATATTTTTAATAAAAGTATGCACAACCATAAAAAACTTTTCGAAGGATGCACTAACTAACCAAACATATTTCATTTCTTTCCTACTACAACATCCATAGAATAGAAAACATAAACTCTAGACTCCCGAACATAATTCTACACCTTTTGTTTTCTACTAATATAATCCACAATTATTTTCACCTAGTAATTGACCACACTAAA
>LBNU01022565.1:0-11355 GCA_014162995.1 Artemisia annua
AAAAAAATAAATATAGTGTTACGTGATTTCTTTCTTTCAAGATGTTTGTAGGACCGTTCGGAGGAGACCATAAGTGAATTGGTTTCATTTTGCGGATCCACGTGTGGTGGGTGTCTCTGGACACCTAGAGATACAAATGAAATTTTGCTTTATAGCAGTATTAATTGCTGACGACATGTCGTCGGTACAAAAGTGCATCAAGTAAATGTTATCCCCACGTTTGCAGACGACATGTCGTCGGGAATACAGACTGCTACTACTGTTGCACAACAGCGGTTTTCAAAAAATTTTCCAGAAAAAATCTACCACAACCTGTACACAACCAATACCGACATGCCTATATCCGAAAACAACTTATATCGGCTAAAACACTTATATATAATCGTTAAACACCCTCAAATACATTAAAACATTACAAAGTCTAAAAAACGGGTGTTATAACCTATAAATCTAGCTGCCACGGGAAATAAAAATGCCACGTCATCCCACCCTTAATTACCAATAATCAAATTCAACAATCTGAAACTTTTGCCATGTCAAAACATTTACAAATGAAACGCTCAAAGATTTAGCCAAGATACGTCCCGACTACATGTCGTCGGGATATAATCAACCCCAAACGTGATTAACACTAATCTAACACTAACCTCGTTCAACATTTTGGCAAACTTGTTCCCCAACGACATGACGTTGGGAAAAAGTTGGGGGGAAAAATACCGCCAAAAAATTGGGTGGAATATTGAGGCGGGGAAAAAGTCAAATTTGACTAACTATATCCCGACGACTGTCGTCGGGAAACTTTTTGGTAAAAAAATTCAACGCATTGGAGTCCCGTTCAAGCGTTTTTTTCGTCATTTAGGGGTTTTTCTCGATGGCACCGTGTCGTCGGGAAAACCATCGTCGCCCGTTCTCCTTTTTCTAGTAGTGGTTTTAGTGATCAAAAGGTTTTAGTTCAAAAACATAGTTAAGCACAGAAAATTTGATTACCAACTCAACTTCTGATCTAAACCATATTTAATTTTAGGCATTAGAGGATTTTAACAAACTAAATTAACCATTTAATAGTTCGAACACATTGAAATCTCCACTAAATCCATGAACTACAGTATCCAACTATCAACCATATCCCAAACTTGAGGATCATTAAGCGAGCTATCATCCGATGGGCTCACCGCTTCAACATCCAAAACGGTTGCAGAGCTAACTCCTGATGACTCCGTCTGGCTTGCATCCACAACAGTTGCATCGCTAACACTAGATGGGGCTAGTACTTCAGCAAGAGCTGCAGATGCAGCTGCTTGTCTAGCTAAGGAGCTACTTAGTTTCTCAACTACAACTTCCATCACAGTTTCTGAAGCATAATAGTCCCAAAGTGTATCCCAGTCTACGGGCTCTAGAAATTTGAAGGATATGGCCCAGGGTCATAACTGAACGCGATTTCTTGATCTTTTGTTTTGGATAACAGTCCCATCTGCAAATATTGCACCTGGAGTAATTTCGCCATCAATGTATACTTCATCAAAGGCAATGACATCTACATCTACTATACCTTGTTAGACCTTGTAATTGTATAAGTCTTGTATTGTAATTAACGATAGACGAAGGACCAAAGTTGTCAAGTAGAAAGTATATAACCGAATGGTAGTTATTTCGGTTGGTAGTTAAAGTTAGTTATTTTCAGAAAATTAGTTATGGCCGAATGGTTGTCTCTTGGTTCATGACCATTCAAACAGTCATGTCTTTTGGGCCATACCCATTCGACTCCTATATATAGTTTAGTACATGTAACATTTTATGTAGTGTCTCTTTGTAACAATGTAACCCACTGTTATATTGAATAATATATGAATCATCTTCTTGTATATCTTGTTTTTGTATCGATCCTGGACATATCATGTCTTTTGGGCCATACCCATTCGACTCCTATATATAGTTTAGTACATGTAACATTTTATGTAGTGTCTCTTTGTAACAATGTAACCCACTGTTATATTGAATAATATATGAATCATCTTCTTGTATATCTTGTTTTTGTATCGATCCTGGACATATCAAAGGTTCAGACCTGTGAAAATCTAACATGGCATCAGAGCCGATGGTTCCAAGATTGCAAGAAGTGATTCAAAGTTCAAAAGATAGAAGGGAAGAGACACCAAGGATTGTTGGGAAGATAGTGCACGATCAGAACCAACGATAGTTGCAAGATAGCAACGACTTCAATCCAACGAAGATTGAAGGAACAAACATGGACACCAAACGAATTGGTGGGAGTTTTGTTGTGATCATTGGAGCGCGACAACAAAACAAGAAGAAAGAAACACGTTGAACTTTGTTTCAAAAACAGAAAAGTACGCGACGTATAAACAGAGATACGTTGCCTAGATAACCAAGGGACGCAAGAAAGTAGTATACGACTTGTCTTGTGTCGAAATTGTAATCGACAAGGCACCAAACGAAGTGGTGACTTGCGGGTTTGTGTTGGCTTGATTCTGAACGCGACAAAGAACAAACACAACTTTGTTACAAAACCTTTGTTGGCCTTCAAAATCATACAACAAAACCAAGGCCTCTTTGTTGCGACAAAGGTGGAGAAGAAGACCCAAGTTTGCAATATAACGCAAACATTGGATAGGAAGAGACATTGCTTTGGATTAAGAAAAGGTATACCGAATAAAGAAAACAATCGAGATTGTTTTGGAAGACGCTCGCAATACAAGGACAACAATAGGAACAATCTGATCAATTGTTCGCAAAGGATACCGTTGAGTATTCTTGTAGTTTGTTGTGTAGATACGGTGGGGAACAAAAGGAGTATTGTGGAACGCGGACAAGCAACTGAGGGTAACAAGGTTTTGGCAATTCGCTTGCCTTGTTAAGATACTGCCGTAGCAGTAGCAATAAAAGAAGACAAGCAAATCGCTTGTTTCTTTTGAAACAAAATACCGAGGGTATTTCGTAGGCTTTGTGTTCACGTAGACTTGGAAACAAAAAAAACAACGAAACAACAAGTTTGTTGTTTACCGAGAACTTGAGAGTTCTTTGGAAATAAAGCCGAGACAAAGATGTCTAGGGCATACATACACCGGTAACCAAGTTGGACGCAAAAGAAAGGAAAAGACAACATGACAAGAAGTAAACAACAAGCAACAAAAACACGTTGATAAGACACGAGGAAAGAAAGAAAGAGACACGGAGAAGAGCATGAAGACTCGAATAACAAGGCTTAAACAATTAGGGGGAAAATGTTAGACCTTGTAATTGTATAAGTCTTGTATTGTAATTAACGATAGACGAAGGACCAAAGTTGTCAAGTAAAAAGTATATAACCGAATGGTAGTTATTTCGGTTGATAGTTAAAGTTAGTTATTTTCAGAAAATTAGTTATGGCCGAATGGTTGTGTCTCTTGGTTCATGACCATTCGAACAGTCATGTCTTTTGGGTCATACCCATTCGACTCCTATATATAGTTTAGTACATGTAACATTTTATGTAGTGACTCTTTGTAACAATGTAACCCACTGTTATATTGAATAATATATGAATCATCTTCTTGTATATCTTGTTCTTGTATCGATCCTGGACATATCAAAGGTTCAGACCTGTGAAAATCTAACATACCTGATCCAAGCATAAAATATGACTCAGCTAAATAAATGGAAAGGGTGAAAATGATTAGGAAGTAATCATGTTCTATTGGTCCCAAATATAAGAGTGAGTCGATATGAAATTGCAAAGTAAAACTGGATAACTTTTATTAATCGTCTAACCAAATTTCTGTTACATCTACATGCATATATATAGGCCACGAAAGGTTGCCATTTGAACCTTTGTGTCTGTTCGCTACAGGTGTGTTTGTTCGAATGCTACAAGCCAAACATCACACCCTTTCGGTTTGTAACTGCCATAACCGAATATAACTAACTTAACTTAACTAACTAACTTAACCGACTATTTGGTTATTAACTTCCTAACGAGCAACTTTGGTCCTTCTTCTTTTCATGTCTTCAAACCGGAACAATGTCGAGATTATATTTGCTCACATTCTCCTCCTTAATCTTGATCGTTGCTTCGTCCTAAGTCTTGAACTCCGAGCATTTGTCTCATAGTCACGAACTTGAGTCTTGGTAAGGCCTTTGTTAAAATGTATGCTCTTTGTAGTTCTCCATTTATGTGTTCCACGTTAATATGACCATTCTCTACGCATTCACGAATGAAATGATAGCGAATGTCGATGTGCTTGCTTCTTCCATGAAATACTGGGTTCCTTACGAGTGCTATTGCTGATATGTTGTCAACTCTAAGCGTTATCCTTTTTCTTGCCATCCAGTTAATTCACTAAGTAAACGTTTTAACCACAAAGCTTGACATGCTGCTCCAGTAGCCGCCATGAATTCTAATTCACATGATGATAGTGCCACTGTCAGTTGTTTTTGAGTACACCAAGTAATAGGTGACTCTCCAAAGTAAAATACTATGCCAGTAGTTCCTTTTCCTTGATCGGTGTTGATTCCATAACTACTGTCGCTGTAACCTGTAATCTTGCAGCCACCTTCCTTCTTGTATATTATTCCATGCTCCTTTGTTCCTTTGATATATCGGATTACTTGTTTTATCGCCTTCAGGTGAATTTCCTTCGGGTCTTGCATAAATATGTTGAGTAGTCCGACTGAATAACTAAGATCTGGTCTTGTGTGCAGTAAGTACCTAAGACTTCCAATTAAGCTTCGGTAGTAAGTTGCGTCAACTGGGTTTCCATTATCTTCCGCCTTGACCAACTTAGTGTCGGGATCCATAGGTATCTTCGTATCATTACTGTCCGTCATACNCTTGTTTTATCGCCTTCAGGTGAATTTCCTTCGGGTCTTGCATAAATATGTTGAGTAGTCCGACTGAATAACTAAGATCTGGTCTTGTGTGCAGTAAGTACCTAAGACTTCCAATTAAGCTTCGGTAGTAAGTTGCGTCAACTGGGTTTCCATTATCTTCCGCCTTGACCAACTTAGTGTCGGGATCCATAGGTATCTTCGTATCATTACTGTCCGTCATACTTGTTTCTTTCAAGATCTTGTTAATATATCCTGTCTGCTTGATGGTAATCTCTCCTCCTGTCTGTGTAACTTCTATCCCAAGGTAATAGGCTAGCAACCCTAAGTCGCTCATTTCGAATTTGTCTTCCATCTGGGATTTGAACAAGTCTATTTCTTTCTTTGGAGTGCCCTTGATTATCAAATCATCTACATATACTCCAACAATAAGCGTAGAAGTCTTGCTTCTCTTTGTGTAAATTGCTTGTTCAAGATTACATTTCTTAAAATCTAATGACTTCAAGGTTTGATCAAGCTTCATGTTCCAAGCTCTAGGTGCTTGTCTTAAGCCGTTCAAAGCTTTAGTTAGCTTGTAGACTTTATCAGGGTTTCCTTGCTGAATAAACCCTTCCGGTTGTTTGACATAGACTTCTTCCTTCAATTCTCCACGTAAAAATGTTGATTTTACATGTAAGTGGTGTACTGGCCAACCATGATATGCTGCTAGTGCTAATATTAACCGAACTGTCTCTATCCTAGCAACTGGTGCGAAAACTTCATCGAAGTCTATTCCTTGTTCTTGTACATAACCTTTTGCTATTAATCTTGCTTTATACTTGATGATCTTCCCATGTGCATCCCTTTTGGTTTTATAAACTCATTTGAGTCCGACTGCCTTCTAGTTTTCAGGCAATGTAGTAACAGTCCATGTGTTATTTTTGTTGATTGAATCTAATTCAATTTCCATGGCCTCAATCCATTTCTTATCTGATGATGCTTCCTTGTAATTACGAGGTTCTTCTTCCGTGAAAAGTAAGCTAGGTGCTTCTACTTCAAGTGCAGTCTGGTATATTTCCGTTATATCTTTTAATCCTCGTACCGGTCTATGATCATATCTATCTGAGCTCAATGAGCTAAAAGTAGCTTCTCTGTCACTTTCTGAGTTGGGTTTGTAAGTGTATGTTGGTGGTGTGGTTGGTGATTCTGGATCAGGTATTGGTTCAGGTATTTGATCCTCTTCATGATACGTATTATCAATGTTTTCTATGTTGACTGGTGTAGGATTTTCGTTGTCAACTTCGTCTACCACAAAACTTGTCCAAAATGTGTCTTGTGTACTTGTATCATCTTCACTATTATCCCAATTCCACGGTTTCGTTTCCATAAACTTTACGTCCCTACTAACATGTTTCATCTTTCTTACTGGATCATATAGCCTACATGCTTTTGATCCTTCCTCTACGCCTAAATAAATCATCGGTATGCTTCTGTCATCTAACTTCTTCAAGTGTGGTATCGTTATCTTAGCATAAGCTGTGCATCCGAATATTCTTAGGTATTCCAGGTTCGGTTTTCTGTTGTAGAGGGCTTCATATGGTGTTTTATCCTCCAGGGCCTTCGTAGGTACCCTGTTGAGTATGTAAACGGCGTGTCGTACTGCTTCCGCCCAAAAAGTTAAGGGTAACTTCATTTCTTTCATCATACTCCTCGTAGTTGATAAAACTATCCTATTCTTTCTTTCTACTACACCATTCTATTGTGGTGAGTACGGTGCTGTTAACTGTCTTGCGATACCATTCTCCTTACAGTAGTTGGTGAATTCGTTAGATATAAATTCACCACCTCTATCTGTTCTTAGCATTTTTAATTTCAACTTCAACTCTATTTCTACCTTCTACCTAAATTCCTTGAATGTGTTAAATGCCTGATCTTTCGAGGTTAGAAAGTAGGCCCACATAAAACGTGTACAGTCATCTACTAGTAAGAAGATGAGCTTCTTTCCAGAATTTGTGGCTGGGCTTATGGGACCACAAAGATCTCCATATACCAAGTCCAACGGGTTCTTGGATCTGAATTTAGCTTTGTTTGGAAATGGTGTTATGATGTGTTTTCCTAATAAGCATGCATCACATATTTGTCCTGCATGTTTTATTCTCGGTATCCCTTCTACTAGACCTTTTCTTGTTGTCTAATGCATCAAAGTTCAGATGACCCAATCTAGCATGCCATAACCATGCTTGGTTATCTATGTTTGCTAAGAGACATATAGGTGCTTCAATATGTAGTTTGATACTGTAAAGTCGATTCTTAGATCTTTCTACTTTCATCAACAAAGTCTTGTTCTTATCATACAAAGTCAGTATATTTTCATCCATGATGATCTTACAACCTATTTCGGTAAGTTGTGATAGACTAAGTATGTTGCTCTTGAGGTTTGGAATGTAGTAAACGTCCGAAACTATCTTTTGTTGTTGGTTTCTACATCCTAACAATATTGAACCTCTACCCTTTATCTCTACATACGATCCATCTCCAAAACGAACATGTCCAGTGATGCTTTCGTCAATATCTTTAAAATGACTCTTGGTTCCGGTCATATGGTTACTTGCACCATTATCTAAATACCATATGCTAGCATCTGTTGTAGCATACTTCTGGGGTTGTATTTGACCTTCGTTCAATAAAACTTCTTCAGTTTCATATGTAGCCATTAATAGTGATGGTTCTTCGTCTTCTAAGACAAGGTTTGACTGTTCCTGATTTGTTGATGGTTTTCTACAGGTGTTTCTCATGTGTCCTAGTTTTCCACAGTTGTAGCACTTGATTTGACTCTTATCCCACCCTTGTCTATCATTGTTTGATTTATCTTTGTGAGATGAGTTTCCGCCATTCGAGTTGTCTCTATTTCCCTTATTCTGCCAGTTTCCTCGTGAGTAGTTTGATCTACCACCGCGTTTGTAAAAATGTTTTCCTCTCTTAGAGTGTTCGCCTTGTGCGAATAATAAATTATCCTGGCTTTCTACTTGTCCTCCCTTTCGGAGTTTTATCCTTTCCTCGAATGCTTTCAGTTTTCCTACAATCTCATCTAACATAATGTCATTGAGATCATTCGTCTGTTCTATGGATGCTACTATCTGAATGAACCTATCTGGTGTGGAGTCTAATAGTTTTCGTACTAAAAGTGATTCATCCCATGTCTTTCCTAATTCTTTCGCCTTCATGGCGTAGCCGTTTAATTTGGCTGTAAATGCATCCACCGTTTCATCTTCCTTCATCTGAAGGATCTGAAATCCAATCATCAATGATTGTAACCGTGCGTGTTGCACTTTTTCTTCTCCAACGTGTCTCCTTTTCAACGATTCCCATAAATCCTTTGACGTTTTACAAGTTGCTACTTGTAAAATCACATCTTTGGTCAACGCTTGATATAGTAAGGCCATTGTTGCCTTATCCTTCTTATCATCTAGTTGCGTGTTTTCCTTAGTCTCTATTGTTTCCCATAAACCATGTGCTTCTAATATAACCTTAATTTGTATAGCTCATACCGTGTAGTTTGTGTTTTTGAGTTTGGGGCATTGATATTGTGCAATAGGTGTTACGGGTTTAATGGTACTGGTTGATGTGTTTGTATCGTCACCGGCCATCTTAAAGGCGTTAATGATTTTCACCTTCGATTCGTGTGGGAATTTCTAACTAGTGGTATCTCTTAATACTACGGGAACAGAAATAGTTTTCCGGGAATCCTAATATAAAATTCTAAGGATTCTAATAGTATAAAGTAAAAAATCTGTACTATAAGTATTGAAATGAAATCCAAAGATTGAATTTGTTGTGACCTCGTTGTGTTAGTCACGCGTATATTCCCTTCGTGTCGGTACTTGAGTATGCCAACTATTGTTCTTCTTTGTTCCTCGTTATTGCTTCCAAAGACAAATGGTACACCCTTGGTTTTGATGTTGTCGACTTGTCTTTTCAAAAATCCACTTCTACCACGTTGTTCCTTCTCCTTTGTGTCGATTTGAAACAATTCGTGCCCTAGACTTCTATTTTGTCTCGGCTGTTTGTGCACCAAGGACTCGCAAGTTCTTGTTGTCTTCTTTCCAAATCCGTGTAATCACAAAGTCCAAAATACCCTCGGTATTCAACCAAAATAAGCGTGTTGCTTATTCCTTCTTCTTACTACTCGACGGTAGTACCCTTGACAAAGTTAGCGAGTTGCTAAACCTTTGTTCCCTTCGTTGCTTGTCCGCGTTCCACAATACTCTCTTCTTTATTCCACACCGTATCTACACAACAACCTACGAGAATACTCGACGGTATTCCCTGCGAACAAGTGATCAAGTTTGTTCCTGTTGTCGTCCCTTGTATTGCGAGCGTATTCCAAAACAATCCTTGATTGTTTTCTTCTTTTCTTCTAATCGGTACCCTTCTAAATCCCAAGCAACGGATCAAAAACTGTCCAAACGATTGCGTTTGCAAGCGTGGATCTTCTATCTTTCTTATGACGTCTTCTTCTCAAATTTGTTGCGATAGAAAGCAACAACTAGGCCTACGATTTGTCGTATGACTGCCAACAAAGAACGTTTGTAAAAAAACGTTGGTTTCTTTGCTTACGCAGAATCACACACAAAACTAACAAGCACCACTTCGTTTGGTGCCTCCTTGGTTGCAATTCCAACACAAGTACGGTCGTGCACTACTTTCCTTGCGTCCAAGTTATCCAGGCAGCGTATAAGTATGTATACGTTGCGTTCTTTCTTCTTCTGAAACTGATTTTCAGCATGTTCTTCTTCTTGGTTTCCTACTGTGTCTCGTATAAACTTTCTGGTTTTGTGAATGTATGTAACGAGAGCGTGTGGCTCTTGATGCCAAATGTTGGTCCCAAATATAAGAGTGAGTCGATATGAAATTGCAAAGTAAAACTGGATAACTTTTATTAATCGTCTAACCAAATTTCTGTTACATGTACATGCATATATATAGGCCACGAAAGGTTGCCATTTGAATCTTTGTGTCTGTTCGCTACAGGTGTGTTTGTTCGAATGGGTACAAGTCAAACATCACACCCTTTCGGTTTGTAACTGCCATAACCGAATATAACTAACTTAACTTAACTAACTAACATAACTAACTTAACCGACTATTCGGTTATTAACTTCCTAACGAACAACTTTGGTCCTTCTTCTTTTCATGTCTTCAAACCGGAGCAATGTCAAGATTATATTTGCTCACATGTTCAACGTCATACTTTGCCTTCAGAAAAAATGGTGACCAGGGTTAATCGGTGTTTCAATTAAACCACTGAAGTTTCAATATTGTACCACGTGAAACTTTTCATTGTTGGTTAAAACTAATAGACTTCAGTGATTTCCTTTTGCAATATGTTTGAGGGATACAGTTACTTTAGGTGAAACGTTTTAAGTGACTTAAGAGTAACCAAGTTTAAACCAGTTTTAAGTTTCTTATAGCAATGGATGAATACTGAGACTCAAGTGGCTTTTCCGGATGAAGGAAAAAAAAAAAAAAAACAAACAAACAAACAAACAAACAAACAAACAAACAAAAAAAGTTATAATGACTTCCTTGGTGACTAATTATAATGCTGAAGATATAGTTCAGCATGTTTAGTTTCTGCGGACTTAATAAAACCGCGTATTATGTAATGTAGTTAGGATATGCATGAGTTATATTAGGAGAAGATAATGCATATCATTTAAAGTTTATAGATTATACGTTTCTTGAGAAACGGTTTAGGTTAGAGTTCCTTCTTTATAAAAGGAACATAAGTTTATGTTCAATGTAACGAACAAGTTTATAAGTTTTTAATATATAATCCATAGAGGATTAAGTGTTCTTAGTATTAATTGTTTATGCTTGTATTTGTTTTCCGCATTAGAGTACAAGCTTTGGAGATTCTCTATTAGAGTGTTTGTGATTACATAGACACTGCTAACGATCAACGAGAGCTACAAGATCTATCAAGGTTATATAGATCCTACACTCACCTCACACACAGACACAACACAACACTCAACTGCCAACGTACCCTTGGGTCTTTTTCATTATAACCTTGCATACTAATTCTTTTATACTAGTTTTAATCTGTTTTGCTTATTTAGTTGTAAAACTACTTTTCCAGCTTATTTGTACCACTTATTTCCAAGTTTTTATTTTTCTTAAGTCTGTTTTCACTTATTTGATTTTCCAGAAAAAGCCTAGATTTATTTAAATAATTTAGCTATTAATTTTGATTTAATTTGGTTAAAATAGTAATTAATTAATATTAAATAGGATTTTAATTAAATAATTAATTTTCTTTTTTCTAAAATTTTCTTTTGTCATTTAGTGCGTAAGAAAATTATTTGTAGGCCCGTGGGATTTGCGTAGCTAAAATTTCACGTTTTTGTGCGCGCGTTGACGTTTATCTTAAATAAACGTCACGTTTATTTGTTTACTTGTGATTTAGGATTCCCGATACCTATTTTTGATTCCCGTAGTGTTTTAGGATCTCCCTAGTTTGCCAATTGCCTTTTGTTCCCTTTAGGTTGA